>WMED01001215.1:15538-28680 GCA_019650415.1 Pipa parva
GGGGATTATGCACAGTGAGTGATGTGCACAGTGTAGTGGATGATGCTGTGTAATCTGATAATGCTAGTGCATGTACACGTGAGATTTGGAGAAAGGGGAGAAGAGCATGCTTGTTAGGGGACGTTCCTCTAGTGTTTGAGTGGCAGGTCAGGCAAAAAATGTCAGCTTCCATGCTTTCAAATTGGGACAAGATTCAAGTAAGTGTATTTCCAATATGCAAACATTTTTTTGTTCCTAATTACTTGATTTACATTATAAAGTCACATACTTTATAAAACTGTAATAATCCTGAGCTGACGGTGCACTTTAATTAGAGCTGGGTTTCATAGGTGCAGCTCCACACATAAAGTGGACACACATAAAGAATTAAACTTGTTCACAATGGTGTAAAAGTACTATTGCAAATAGAAACATATAGATGAGTAGATGGTCCAAACTTCTTATTTATTATCATGACCCATTTCTGTTTTGCTCTGTTTAAGGTCCTTAAAAGTCTGACAATTACCCATTAGATTCTCATAAAGATTAGTTGGTATTAGACAGTCTGCACACCTGGCTAAATAATCTTGCTGAATGTGAACATCTTTTGCAATAAGTTTGTAAAAGAAAAAAAACTATATAAATCTCGACTTCAGTTGCCAAATAAATGTTGTTTTATTGCATGAAAAAAGGCTATACTATTATGCCTACAAATTACAAATGCCTTAAACTGACACCCAGATATGTACATTACCACTTCCACATCTTAAGCTTGTTAGGGGCATTACAGTTTGCATTATGTATTATTACATATTAGGTATCAGCTTTATTCGTACAGTCACCAGGAGATTAATAAACACAATTGGTAAAGTAACACACGTTTTAATGGTCGCTTCTGTATTGGAGGCCTTCACTAAAAAAGTTCTTACAAAATGGATATCCGAGAGGGCTATAAATAATGCTAATAAGATAGCTAAAATAGTAGGCTAGATGGGTCTGCTTAAATTACTATCCACATAAACCGGAAAAGGAATTTAGCAGAAGCATTAGGTGCCTCTACTCATAAAGTAATCAATCACAATCTCGTAGATTGCCGCAATCTTGCAGATTCGCCGGGGAATTTTACTCACTGATCCAAAATGAAATACGCTTTTGACGTGCAAGCACAAATAACAATGAGACGGTACAGAAATATTCTAAATCATTTAATAATGTATGCTGCTGGTATATGGATCTGAGTAAATCTAAGAAAGTACAAGTTGTTAAAGGTTTGTCTGAAATAAATGCACCTCTACCAACCTTATGCAAAAAGAAATTTTCACTGTCTCATGAACTGATCAGTTAAATTGCAAATAGATTTTTTTGGGGGGAGCAGTATAAATGATGTAAATAAGTGCAACATTTATTCTTTCATATTTATTCACAATTGAATTTGTATAAAAAAAAAAAAATTGGGGTAAAAAGAATAAAAAAAGGATTTTGACATTTAGAAATCATGAACGGTAACATAGCTTCAGTCAATGGCTTGTCCTGAAATCGATTCAAAACTAAATGACCAGTGGCAAGGAGGTGTTTTTTTTAAGTACGTGAAGGGTGCAAATAAACAGTTGTAATAACAGAAAATGCATTTTTTACTCATTAACGTGCCATGAAAGCTGTTGTGCAGTTTTTTTTTTTAAGAATGATAAAAGTCAGAAGTAATTGATAATTGGTTAAAAGTAATAATGAACATCTTATAAAAGCAGACCTTCCAGTGTACATTTAATAATACATATCAGAAATATGAAAAAAAAACTAAAATATTTCACCTAACATTAAAATATTAAGCTTCACTGAAAATGTAAGTGTTATCGGTACCTCGGTTTAAAGTATACTATTTCCAATGAATAATTCGATATCATTTGATGTAGTAAGCCATTGCAGCGGTGGGAATGGGCATACCTCCTGCATCATGTGATCTGCAGAGTAACCAGGAAGTGTAGGAGAAGGTTTCATGGCTCTGTGTGCAAGAATTCCAAGGTGCTCTATGTATCATACAAGTGCTCCCAATGCACTAATAGAAGCAGTGCAATAAGTAATTTTCCTGAGTGCACCAACAGGATTGAGCTGTCTTTTTTTTCATTGAGACTCATTTGATTGCACCAAAGAGCATGTGTTCAGTGGCATTCATGGTAACATGCCATGGCTAAGTAAAATTTCAAATGGCAACGCAATCCTTTGCAATTAGCATAACTGTAGTGGCAGCAACAAACATAGTGAATTGAGTGGTCCTCCTTACAAGAGATGGTGTAGCACAGGGTAGATGGTGTCTACCCTGGTAACCCACACTGCTAACCAATATGTCAGTGTCCTGACTGGCTTAACTTCTAAGCATCTGTTGGTTGATCCACAGATCCCTTGTGGTGCAGTGTCAGATTATCTTGTTGGTCTGTAGAGGTCCATGGTGATGTCAATCATTTTGCATGCATATTCAGGTCTGGAAGACCAAGGTCATGCTGTTAAATCAGCTATTAAAGGGACACTAAAGCCTGTAAAAAAAAAAAAAAAAGTTTTTTATTCATTGTCCACCTAGAATTAAGTACAAGCGTTAAAAGGACAGGTTAGGATTACCAGTTTTGCAGAATAATCATAGATAAACAGGCACTTGGAGCAGAAACTTTCAGCTAACCCTAGTCAGTACTCCTATTACCTCTGTGCAGTCTGTTACTTGTGTGCAGCAAATAGATTACTAAGCAGCTTCTAACTCACCAAAGTGAATACTGGTAGTATACTGTATCTCTCCAGTGTCTATTCTAGGTGCTCGGTGAGCAATCTCTGCTGTGGGCCCTAATTAGCGTTATCATCACGGAGATTAAAAGACGTATCAGTGAAATGGACATTTACTGAAACTGGAAAACTAGCCCTTACCAGCTACCAGCTATCTGTGCCATGTCGCTAGTTGCCATGACACACAACATTTTCAGTGAATTGATAGAAGTAGTAGGTAAACAAGAATAAAAAAAAATTCTAGAAATAGCAGTAATTAGTTTGCCAGTCTTCCTATTAACATGGTTCTTACCTAGATTAATCAAAGACAAAAAGTAATTATAGTCCTACCTTGAGTATCTGACCTCCGTAGGTATATCACTTGTTGATTTTTTTTAAAAGCCCTTAATATTTATTGATATATTTTCAAATTCATAACAGATGCACCTTGATTTTTTTTTTCCAAACTAAAGCTGGAACCTGCATTGGACAGAAAATGAAGCTTGACTGAGATTAATTGTTATATTCTATCCATGTGTATTGTTGGCTATGAGCACAGAACATTCAATGAACAGCTGTCAGGTGGAAACATACAAAGATGAATATAAAACCCTGGAATATTGTACCAGTATATCTTGCTATTGTCCAAAACAATGTGCCAGAAAGGTATCAGCTGCAGCAGCTCTTAGGAGGAGTCGCATACAAGATATTAAAAAAACAATGCTATTTTTTTTCCTTCCCTCCTTCCTTTCCATTATTGGCCAAACAAGACTGTTATGATTTGATCGCCTATGAGACTGGCCACTCTTCTAGAGCTCTCTGAATTATTTTACCAGAAACAGATGCAGTTTCATGGCACAGTGTTATCATATTTGTAGAAAAAAATGTTCATTGAAAATAAAAAAATCCCACATTTGCAGAATCATGCATGAGGTATATTTAAGCCCAAACTTTTTTTTATTTTTAATTATCGTCAGAATGATTTTAAATCTGATTGACAATACAAAAGTTCACAATGATTTATTGACCTGTTATGGGAATTGATGGCATTTATGCATTGAATTATTGCACCATATTTTGCTTTTTCAGACCAAGAGGGGTTATTCACTAAGGTGCGAATTTGACTGTCGAATTCGCAAACTGTGGATTCCCATAGCAAATCCGCTACAATTTTCCCATTGTAAAGTCACGACGGTGACAATATTCTCATTATAAAGAAGCGACTGCGACAATAGCAGGGTATTGCGACTGGCTTTATCTGGCGAATTTGCATCTATACGCATCATTTCAGACTTTAGTGAATAACCCCCCAAGTATATGCATATATCTGTATTATCTGAAGCAGTTCTCTCTCTTTCTAATGAATGCATTGGATATCTACATATATGTGGGGGGAAATACTGTTAATTACATTCATTTTAAATTCTGGGACATAAATGAGTCTTTAAACTGAAGTTAGGTCGAATCATTTTTTTTCTGCCACTGGAATAAATACTATGGACAAGAGTATAAGTACTTGAGAGAGCCTAATGAACTGTTTCTTACACCCCATTACCTCTTGCTGGATATGACAAAGAGTATGAACACTAATTATCTTCTCTTTCCCTGGTATGCACATAGATCTAGGTCTTAAAAGATAATATTTCGCACATTTCTCAGGTACTGCTTTGTCGGTTCTATGTGTCCTTATTGGAATTTTAAGTGGAATTTATATGTTTGTACTGGCTGCTTTAAACACTATAGCATGGAAAATATTCATGGTTCATTTTATTTGTTAATGTTCCTTGCAAATAAACAATAAACAACTACTATAGTAAAAGTTATTTCTTTGGAAAAAAATTTTAAGATTCTGGAAATGATCCAGATGCAAATTTATGAAGTGCATGCACTACCTCAAGTGCTAAGGCACCATCTTCCAGAACTGATGAGACCAACTTAAAAGTCTACTCTTGGGTCTCTCTGATATCCAATACTACAGTCAATGGGAGTTGCAGGTGCTTTTCTAGACACCATTGTCAGATGTAAAGAGCTGCGAAGCTAATGTCTGAGGATTTTCTTTTTTTGGGTCTCTAATGTGATGCTGAAAGATGTTAGTGAAGTATGTATTGCTGAATATTCCACATATCCATGTGTAATAATAACAAAGAAAAATGTACTGTTTTTGGAACAATAGAAACAAATATGTTTTAAGATTGGATTGACCCATTACCCAAAGATTCATGCATAGAAATTATAATATCTACTAAACTCATTGAAGAGATATAATATACTATAAAACACTCCACACAGGAAAGGTAGTAGAAGAAAACATAGTAACATAGTTTATAAGGCTGAGACATAAAAAGATGCAAGTTCATCCAGTTTAGCCTATTTTCCTGCAATGTTGATCCAGAGGAAGGCAAAGAACCCATGAGGCAAAAGCCAATTATCCTCATATTAGAAAATAAAACGAATTCCATTATGGCAATCAGTATAATTAATTAATTCCAAAATGGCAATCAGTATAACTTCCCTGGATCAAGATCCCACCTCCAATTTTCTAATACCTATAACTTTTAATGTTCTTACACTGAAGGAAAGTATCCAAATCCCCATTCCCTTATTCTTCAGGCAGAGTGTTCCATAACCTCACTGCTCTTACAGTAAAGAACACCCTTCTATGCTGGGTAGGATGCCCCCTTATTATAATGCCTCTGCCATTAATTGCTTTTGCAGTATTTTGATCTGCCAGGTTCAAATGTGTTTTGCAGAATGTCCACACTAGAGGAGGCCAAGACAAAAGTCTTGACCATCCAAATATGTATCAATGTCTAATGTAGCAACATCAGAAAATGATATTAATTGATTTTGAGATTTACCTCTATTTAAGATAGATTTGTGGGAGGTCCAGGAATAAACTTGATTATGTTCATAATAATTTTGGCCAAGTTGAAACCTTAATACTTTCCAACTACTGAGCCTTGTTTCAATTTCGTTAATCAAGCATATAATGGAGAGACCAGTGATTTGAAGCCCTGCTTATTTTCATAGGTAGACAATGCTACCTGCTTGAGTTTTATTTTAGATTTTACATTTTTCAAATGTTCAGCATGATGTATAGAGATCAAAGACATAACCACACACTAGCAATGACTTAAAACTGCATTCCGTCCTTCCATAAAGCCAGCATTATCCTTTGAAAAGGCAGATATTTTCTAATTCTCAACCCTTGTGGAATTCTTTCCATTGCTTGATATTTCTCGGAATTAAGGATATTGTAGAATAAACAAATTTGTTTTCTTAGCTGTTTGCCAAGCAGTTCAAAAGCGTAAAGTAAATCATCTGCTGTTTGTAAACTAGACATTCTCTCTATCTTTGCTACATTAGTAAGGGCAGAACAAGTTGTGAACATCTCGTCTATCAAAAGTTCTGAGTGTATTGTAAGAAACATCTACCTTTTTATCCCATCAACTAGAAACCCCAGGGGAAAGGCTACAGCTGTGATTCCAACCCTACTCCAAGTAAATTGGAAGTGAGTGTAAGGATGGTATTAAAAAAAAATAGATGTTCTAAGTTCATTTTAAAAAATATCTCCAACTGTGACTCCTCCTCTACTCCAAGTAAAAAGAGTGTCTAAGGATTGGTTAAACATCAGACATTGCTTGTAGGGTTGTACATTCCAAAAACTAATAAATACTGAAAAATCTGTAGTATTCTAGCAGTGATGCACCACATTATGGACCTTTATCAGCATTCAGCCAAATCCTAAAACTGTTCGCAAGATTCAGATTCAGCTATGTCCAAGTATTGTGGCTGAGCCAGATTAAAATCTCTTGTTGATGTGATTTTGCTCTTGGAAGGCCCAGGGGATAATCTTATTTGTTTTGATCTCTAGGAAAGAATGCAAAGCCTAATTAAGATCTAGTGCAACATTCTGTTGTACTGTGGAGGATTCAGTGTTGTCAAATCCAAAAATTATATACTCAAAGTATATAATAGTCCTTAGTAAATATGAACTGTATCCCAAAAAATATATACTGTATTTAATGATGTTCCAAAACTGGAAAACACTGGGAATAGTTCTGCTTTAGCAATTTGGCCTCTGAAGAAAATCAGTGAGCTTGAGAGCATATGCCACTTCTGCTCCTCTGTTAAATGATAATTTTATAATTAGGCATATAATATATATATATATTTACGACCCTTTGTTAATCTCATCATCGGACAAGTTTATTTATTTAAGAAGTGCTGTGTTCAGCTTCCCTAACATTAGCTAAAGGTCCTTCTCACAAAATATTTATCAATTGGAATCAAGAAACGTCACCATAGCAACTGCCTTCTTGCCTGATACTCTCACCCATAACATTAATTTACAGTTGCAGTTTTTTGACTAATCACAGCCATTAGTACGGAACAGGCAAGAATTAGAAAGCGTGAAGAAAGGTAGTAACGATACTGAAAAGACCGCTTGGGAAAAAAAGAAAAAAAGGAATAAATAGTTAAAATCATTTACTTGGTGTCATGATGACTTTAAATCCTTTATTCAATTATTATTATTTTTTTTTTAATGCATGAACAGCTTGGGAAGATGACATTCTCCAACAGTATTTTATGGTCTCTGTGACACTGTCAGCCTTCCTCACTTTGGATTACCAAGTTTTTCCATGTGTCATTTGAAAAAAAGCTATGACCAGATCACAGCTGCTCCTTGACTAGAGACCAAAGAAGCCTGCGTTTTCTTTTCTATGGCAACGTTACTAAACCCTACAGAATCCGATCCGCACAGCAAAACCTGCTCTTAATTAGCTCTTAATTACTTTAATGCATTCTGAATTATGTGGAAGAAAAACTAGAGTTATTTTAATCTAAATGGGAAGGCTGACATTTGATTTTGATAATAAAAAAATAAAAATAGGGATTTTTGTGTTAAAAAAAAAAAAAAAAAGTATTTTTTTTCTCGATTCAGAAGAGAACAATCCAAACTCTGGCCGTTTCGAAATTCCGTTTAACATGGCCGACGACTAACAAACCTCTGCTACAGGGTATTATGAAGGTGTATGGAAGCTGCTCCTTGAAATGTTCTCGAGTGAGTGAATTCAGTGGCTGCCAGTTGCCCAATATACATATACAGTACGTGTACATTTCTATTATTTGTTGTTATTCGGTAACTGCAAATAGGTTTAATGATACCAAAGTATCATTATCAGTATTATCTATTTACTGATACAGCACAGAAAAAGACAAAGGGAAAGGATAACAATAAACAGACACAGCCAGAGGGAACAATGAAATAAACAAGGGAAAGACACAGCACATTTAGAAATGGGTGTTTATCAAAGGGGCGGGTAAGGAAAACGTAGCACTTTTTATCATTGAGGTTTTCCTCATTTTTGCTGCAGTTGTTCGCTGTTTCTGCATCTACATAGAAGGGGATTTTTTACTGTAAGAACAGTGAGGTTATGGAACTCTCTGCCTGAAGAAGTTGTTATGGTTAATTCCATTAAAGAGTTCAAAACTGGTTTGGATGTTTCCTTCAGTGTAAGAATATTATAAGTTATGGGTACTGGATAACTGAAGGTGGAACCTTGATCCAGGGAATTATTCTGATCCTTCAGTGTAAGAACATTATAAGTTATGGGTAATAGATAACTGAATGTTGATCTTGATCCAGGGAATTATTCTGATCCCTCAGTGTAAGAACTTACAAGTTATGGGTAATAGATAACTGAAGGTGGGATCTTGATCCAGGGAATTATTCTGATCCTTCAGTGTAAGAACATTATAAGTTATGGGTACTGGATAACTGAAGGTGGGATCTTGATCCAGGGAATTATTCTGATTGCCATATTTGGAGTCGGGAAGGAATTTTTTCCCTAATATGAGGATAATTGGCTCTTGCCTCATGGGTTTTTTTCCTTCCTCTGGATGAACATTGCAGGAAAATAGGCTGAACTGGATGGATTTGTGTCTTTTTTCAGCCTTATAAACTACTGTATGTTACTATGTTATTAAAGGGGTCATAGATGTTGATTAAAGCAGGGTACCGCCTCACATTTTACTGATTACAGCAGAAAAAAAAAAGTTCTTTTTTCCAGATTTTCACAGTAAAAGAAACAGAAAAAAGAAACATTTTTTTTTCATCAGTTTCTGGATTAATCCCCCTAATAACTTTACCCCAGTAGACCACTAAGGGTTCAATGACAAAGGTATGTTTTAACATCTGAGGCATCAACAGCCTGTCCCTGTTCAATCACATTCCTTTTGAGTTGACACATTACTGATCATGTGCACATGTGAGGTTGTACCCCTGCTATGTCTCCTTGTTGGATTGTGCTATCTTTCTGCTAACCTTGGCTACTGCTTCTGAAACATACTATGGCACAAGCTAATCATTGTCCCTAGGACTCTGTCCCTGTCTATTCATAGGATTCCATGTACAATTGCTTAGGGTTCTGTACTGCTCTCCTTGCATGTACTCATATAGGACTTCTCTTTCCTGTCATTGCCATGAGGATAAGACAGTGTATCATAACCTTTGGGTTATTATGATATTTTTACTGCTAATAAAGGATCAAGTCTGAGTCGAGATCCCCACTTCTTAGTTAAAGGGGCAGGGGGCAGTAATGTGGATGAGTTCAGTTGCTGACCCCCATCCTTACCCCCGCCCCATACTGCAATGAGGCCATAAATAAGTAAATAAAATTCTACTGACCCATTCCCTACCTAAGGGCCACACTTCCTAATTTAACCTGCAGTGGAAGCCATAAACTATATTTAAATATTGATACCTGTTCTACGGCCCTCGCTACTCCTAGTTGATTGTGAGAGCAGAGCTAAATCCAATAAACCCTATTGGTACGTTTTCCCCCCTCCCCCACCCTTAGTGCTAACATGCTATAATTCTCCTTTAATATGAAACTGAGCCACATATTTCTAATTATTACCTTATAGATCCCATCTTAATTCACAAATTTAAGGTTGCCACAAGAAATTCACCACTGTTGATCAAGGAGTCAAAAGAATGTACTTTCTCCTAATTTGATAATGTATCTGTATGAACCTTCAAATATATGTATGTATGTATCATTTTATTTATAAAGCACTACAAATTTACACAGCGCTGTACAATTCAGCAGTACAAATATAGTACAGACATGGGAAAAGTGCATTACACATTACCAGTGAGTAACTTACAAGCGTAAAATCTCTTTAACTGCCAGGTTTTGATTGACACAAGAGGATGGAGGTCCCTGCCTCATAGAGCTTACAATCTATAATATAAAATTTGTATGAACTTTAAAAAGTTCATGAACCAGTGTTTTTTTTTTTTATTTTTTTTGTCATTTTCTTCATTTTCTAAATTAGAGAAAAGTGTTCTGTCATGAATTATTTTCTTTGGTCATATATATCGAAATAATGGTCGAATCCAGTTTTGTTTAATTGTATTTTTGTCGAAGACCATGGAATCTCTGGGAGGTGTGTGGGAACAGACCTGATACCTAGGGAGTGATATGAACTGTTGATAAAAGTTGAGATTTACAGTAAATCTGGTAACCTCCACAAAGTAAATCAGTTTGCTGAATGTTCACATCAGTTGAGGGTGCCTCTCTTTTACATTGTGTAGTGTCAGTAATTTAGTAAACGTGGAGTTCATCTTGCTTGTTTTGACAATCCACTTTGGTATAGTTTGGTTTTTTTATACCCACAATCCTCTAATTCAATTCAGTCTATGCTGTTCTATTCAGAGAAGGCCTTTAATCATTTCCAAATGTTGACAGACCTATTAGTATTTCAGTTAACTTGCACACCTGCTTCCTTTATAAAATTTTGGACTCACGGGCCTGAAGGTACACATAACTATCACAGCCTGTCAGTCAGTGAAACGCCATCAATCAATTGGGCTTTAAAAGAGAATTTCTACCCAAATCCTCACATATGGGCAGTCGCTGATTACAGAGAATTTCTTGTGCTCCAGATACAAAATCCTCATTGTCAATTAATGTTCATTTTTAGCAATTCCTGAACTGACTCTCTATTGCTGCACAAGGGTTGGGTTTTATATACTATTACACAGCGAAGGCATTACCTAATTATGAAACACAAATTTCACAGTTTTTGTCTATTTTGATTTTACTCTGGCTGTGCACAATTCTAGACAGAAAGTTTGACAGGTGTTACTGTTACAAACTAACCTATTGATAAAAGCCAACAGGTATTTTTGACAGCCCAACACCTGTTTTTTTTTTGTTTTTTTATGTGAATATACCAGCCATCTACGCCCTGGTGACATTCATTCATTTTTAGAATTCGATTTATCACAAAGGCAAAGCAGCATTAGTAATATAAATCAGCTGTTAAAGTTTTGTTTTACTGTATTGTTTTAATTTCCAACACATGGAAAAAATGATGAACTAATAATGAGTTAAAAGGAAAATCTTACAGATGTTACAATAACCACTCCTGGCTTGGGTAGGAAAAATTAATAAGCAAAGAGATTACTGCTTCCTGTATCTATCTACAGTTCCCATGATCCTCTAAAGGCAAGTACTTATCCCATGCCCCATATAGCCCAGACTAGACTTTTCATGTGTTTCTCTTTGATTAAAGAAGGTTGAATGGGTGATTTACACACTAAGTTTCAATGAGCTAATTATGGGAGGGGTTTGTTTAACAGAGAATGTAAGTAACTTTTAATTGAACAGCAATAAAATACTCATACTAGCTTTGCTTTTAACCTTGGGAATACATCGGCTCTAGTTTAACAAACTCTAACTAACAGAATATCATTTAGTAGTTCCCTAATCTGCAACTCTAATTGTGGTTCAGGATCACCATCTCCAAGAATGTTTGAACCCCCATTTTCTGAATACTTGTTAGGGGCTCCAGATGTATCTGTAAGCTGGTTTGAAATTAGATTAAATTAGATCCCTCACAATTTCTCTGCTGCCCATTGGATCATCTTATTCTAGTGTACATTCTAAGGCAATATCTACTAAACAACTTTCCTAAAGGAATACCGCTCAGGAGCAACCAAGAGATAGTAGTATTGCTCCACATATGTCAGAGTGAAAGGACCCTGACCTTTCGAACCAAAAAGTTTTTTTTTTTTATCAAGCCTTATTATTAACTGCCATTAGCATTGTATGACAGGGTCATGTTTCATCTGTCTGATAAATATTGAATAATGCGCACCAATTGCTTTGTCTTCTGGACATTAGACCAGGGCCACACTGAGCATACCATATAACTACTTAGAATATCCATAACCAGCTATATTGTGAAGGAAGTGAATTTAACATTGTTCGTCATCTGATTGCTCTAGCTCACTGATGGTAGTAGGAGGATCACATTAAACTCGCATACAATCCAGTCAAAGGTCTATTTAGAGTAAATTGGTGTTGCAAGCATTTCAATTGTGTAGCAATATAAATCCCTCAATCTACCAGCTGTTCTAAACACTGTCATTATTGCATTGGTGTGACTGCTTCTACTTATCTCCATAGGATGTTTGAATCTGACATTTGAAAATGTGAATTACATAGAAATAATATTAGATTCGAGCGATTTTTAAAGAAATATGGAAACCACACAAGAACAAAAAAAAAAAAAGGAATTTTCCACCTGTCCTGTTAAAACACAAAATCATGTTTTTTTGGTGATTGTCAGGTTGTACAATGATATTTTGAGGATATTAAAATCATACTATGTAATTCTGTATTAAGATATACCAGCGTGAAACATAAATGATTTTCTTCAAGGCTTGGTGTATGATTGGCATAATCAGGTGCAACAAGAGAGCTCAAACACTGTAATTAAATAGTGGGGTAACATAGTAACTCTTTATTTCATTTGATATCCTCTAGATATCCTACCACAGTATAAAGCTGTCTGCTACAGGCAAACAACACAGATTAATAATGAAAAAGTTACTAGCGTGATTTGCTTTGATTACGTTTCTGTTCAGGACTCTTGTTTCCCCACAAAGCATGGAGAATTGTCCCCAAACCTGTATTATACCTCAGCAAAATGTTGTTCACACTCCACTGGCTATTGATTTACTCTGTTTATTGAAACAAAATAATCTTGAGATGAAACGTTTGTTCCCCATTTCCAGGGTTGTATCTAGCACACACAACAGGCAGCTCAGTGAGTCCAAAATGCACCGGGTCATGATTTGTCATGGCTTTCTAATCAATGTGTGAAAAATTATCTAATGAATAATGGTTGCACGTTTCCACAAACTAATTAACCAGGGTGAGACTGAAACTAATGATTATATTTATCTAATATAATTTCACATCTGTTACTAGAAGTACTCATTTTTTTATTTGATAAGCAATGTCCTCAGAATTATTATCCAGTTGTGCAAATAGACTTTCGATAGACAGATAGATAGACAGATAGATAGATAGATAGATAGATAGATAGATAGATAGATA
>WMED01001216.1:0-12982 GCA_019650415.1 Pipa parva
ACGCGCGGTCACGTGACCGCTATCGTACACTAGAGAGCTCAAAGCATATGTGCTTTGAGCCTCCCCCGCCAGTAACGCTGACAGCTTCCCCAGTCAGCATTACTGGCTGGGGAGGCTCAAAGCGCAAGTGCTTTGAGCTCCCCAGCCTAGAGGCAAACGGTCATGTGCGTGATCATGTGATCGAGTCATGAAGCTGGCTTACTTGTCAATCAAGTAAGCTGGCTTCATAGTACAGCCTTTCAACCCGACTCTCTGCTAGGCTGCTAGCAGAAAGTCTGGTTGAGAAGCAGATTCACCAAGGGATAACTTTTAAAAGGTAAGTATTTTTTAATATAGTTAAATGACAAAGTTGTTTAGTTTATCATGCTATGCTAGATTAAACAAAGTCACTTTTTGGTGACGGATGCACTTTAAGGGACCTGGACTACCTGTGTAGAAAGGATAGACAAGGCAGTTTATTACTCTTCTAATTAATACTTTATAATAAGATAAAACAGTCAGATGATCTGTTGATTATTTTATGATCAACCCTAGTAACATTAGTTAACTGCTTCACTTTTTTTCTTTGCTTACCTGTTAACTATAGCGTACATTTTTCTCAGGTGGAAGAGTCTGCCTCTAGAAATAGGTATAGTGCACCTGTCACCTTGCAATTGCTATAGTAAAGTGAAGTACATCAATCAGTAATGTAAATAATAAAGTCTGTTCTCCAAAAATAACTTAAGATTATTAAATAGGTCTTACTGTAAACTTGTCCTGATTTCCAGATCTGGAAGCTGCCATTTTGGTTATGACCTGCCACTAAAAGTCTATTTCCGTGCCCCCAAATACTCCTGGTTCCTTCCTCAATCTCTCTGTCAGATCTCAGGACACGCATTTCCTCCAGCATGAAATGCTAGACTTAGCGCTGCAACAATACCTGCTGATTTTGCTGCAGCGCTAAGAATACCTACACTGGGGGTCCCTCACACATCCCCCTGGTCCCCCCCCAGTATCAGCCCCCATCCAGCACTATTAAAATCATTAACCAGCAAGTAAGCGGTTCCTCTTTTATTGTGTAGATTGTTTATTTTTTTGGCTAGATTGTTAGTTTTAGATCCAATTTACAGTTTCCAAAGGATGAGATTAAATATATCGTAACTCTAATTGCATTTGATGCATTTTCATTTTTTGGGGTGTTACTGTTCTTTTGATGTATGCCATTTTCTTTGGACACCTGTTTAGCCATAAAGTGTTTCTAAACTGCTGTTTTCTTAGAGTGACTTTAATCTTCAAGTGAATGTGTAGTACAAAGTAATTGAAAAAATTAGATTTATAGATTAAAATAGAGAGTAAATGAAGTCCCTTTCAGTAAACTGACCCACTGGAATAAAGCATTAAAATAAAATCCTCACAAGTGCCACAATTTTGCAGCACATTTTTGCCTATTTTTAACCAGTTGTTGGGATATTAGGACGGTTTTCCTGTGCATAGTAAATGATCACAGGGGGTCAGAAAGGGGGAAGAAAACAACCAAATATAATTAGAAATCTATCTTCAGACAGGCGTTCCCGGCCTTGCAGTGATATGAATTGTATCATGCCGACCCTGCGTTTAGACATGTACAAGGCTGAACATACTCAACACAATATGTAAAAACGCTTATCTGACAAATGAAATTCCTTCATGGTGCCAAAAAGTTTCCCAACGGCACATGAATCAGCTTGTGTTGCATTTAACTTGTTTATTTAATCTCAGGGAGGAAAATCCCAATGATTAACTGGGTGGAAAGTAAATGTAGAATCAATGTGGCATATTTCAGCTTGTCAATATGTGAGAATTTTGACCCACTTGATCAAACTTGTGGCTGATTGTATTCTAAAGAAAATATCCGTTCCGATATCTGTAAGGAGGGTTTCGGAGAACTTTCACTCTGTTAAAGGTGAAGGCTCATCAATTGATTTTCCATTTGGTATCATCAATCTAGGAGAAAGGCTGTTATGTTACAATTAAAAAATGAACGAACCTGAGAATGGAAAGCTGTGTTTTAAAAACTCAAGGGTAGGCCTGTCAACAACACAGACATCTTTTTACCTCTCTTTTTGCACTCCTGTGCTGATTTGTCCTCAAGTTTTAGGTGCTTATTCATCAAAATGAGAATTTGACTGTAGAAGTGATTTGGATCACTACACTCTGATGGTCAGGAATTCTCTACTCCTTATTCACTAAGCTGCGGATTCCCACAGAGAAGAAGTAACTGAACAGATTCAAGACCCAGTTTGTGACGTGGTGCGGCATAGTCAGTTGAACTTTAGGGTAGAAACCCCCACCATTAACTTATTTTGCCACTTTGATCTGGCAAAGTAAAACTAGTAAATTTGACACAAGTACGCCTTGCCGAAATCGCTACTTCAACAGAATACAATTCTTGACGAATAAATGAATTACCTGTGCACAAAAAGTGCAAGGTGCTTTGTAAGTCTTGGTAAGTATTTACATTGATTGCAGACGTGCTAAATTGCAGAGTTTGATAAATACACAAATATGGAGAAGTGGCAAATGAATGAGAGTTCAGACCTTTACGTAATCTTAACCTTGGACATTAAGTTGAACTAGCAGATCTGTCTGTCCATCTGCAGCTTTAGATTGCCGTGAGTCTTTCTTATTCCATTCTGTATAGATATTGACTGTCATGGAATCAAGGCAGATCATATGCATGACCCCATTTATATTCTTATTTGAAGGTGGCATAGTAATTCATGGATCCCATTACTTTTCACTAGTAGCAACACTGCTGTATA
Organism: Pipa parva; assembly: GCA_019650415.1. Taxonomy (NCBI): domain Eukaryota; kingdom Metazoa; phylum Chordata; class Amphibia; order Anura; family Pipidae; genus Pipa; species Pipa parva. The sequence goes on from WMED01001216.1 coordinate 2,781, forward strand.
AACCTATATAAAGATAGGTTAATAACAACTGGTGCAAAAGGGTGCATCTTTCTGTGTTAGTCATTATATCCAGTGGGAGCTGGGGTCCAATTGCTGATTCTAACTCAAGGGTCTTCATTAATCTCTGATATTTAGTAAATCAAAAAACAGAAGTGTGACATATTGAATGGACAGGAATAAAATCATTGTTTTAGTATTGTGTCATGACCCATATTATTTAAATGCATATCTTTATAATCATTATTCAAGGCACACATTCATATGCGCTCATACAAATGTATTTGTTCCTTAAGGAAAGCTTCCTACGCCTATGTAAAATGCGCATAAGGTATATAAAGATTCAGACACTTGTGCCTACAAGTATTCAGAAGCCTGCCACTGCATGCTAAATGTAATCTTATTATTTGCTGTTTTAGTAGAAAGTTTTACTGGTTTAAAACTGGATATGAACACGCAACTGAAAAGTAATGGACCACGCTTTCCAAAAGGACTATTTTTATCTGTATGCATTAATACAACATTGCAACAGGTTGTTTGCTCATGACCTCACAAGACATAGGACATGAGCAGGCTCTTTATCTTTGCACAGAGCTGTTGCAAGCATGCATGTCTCTCTCTCCTGCACCACATCCCTCGCCATCTATTAAAACCTTTTCTCTGTCCCCACAGAGGTGAGCCTTCTGCAACAGGTCTCAGCAGGCCTACTCTTTAAAGTAGTGATTAAGGATAAGTAAATATTGTTCTTCAGCAAGTGCATAACTGTAACTCCTACCATCTTCTGGCCAATTGAGCAATTGCAAATTGCAAAATTCAAATATGTTATTAAGTTTGCTGCAGGTTAAGTGAAAAACCTTCAATCCTGACAATGATGTAGGAGCAACTTCATTGGTCACCATGCCTATAGCAATGTTGGCTGCATATCTGACTGTTCAGTAAGCTGGTGAAAACCATTAGACCCATCTATGTATGCCCAGGTTTACTTGGTACTTCAGTAAAAGGGCGTTCCCAGATAGAAAATGTAATCAAGTATAGCAGTTAGGTACATAATTAATCCGTTAAATAATGCATACATTTATTTAGCTATGTGTGTGTCCATCTCTGAACTGGATCCCGCCTCATAATCATACTTGCTGAAGATTAAGCCTATCTCCATGGGAGTTAGCTATTACATTGTCATGACATGTTACACAATATCACTCATTTTTTGTGCTCTCTGCATTTTCTTTTTTTAAAAATGCATGTGCTAAAGTCTTAAAAACCTCTCCAATACACAGAAAGGATTTAGTGTGATGATGTAGCATATCAGATATTTATAAGCACACTATGGGAAAAAGATAGCCAGGTGATTCAGAGTCCAACTGGCTTAGGACAAGACTGAGCCCCTTCTGAAATTAATGTGCCAGTTACCCAAGGACAAGCTGGAGGCACTACACAATGACATCAAGGCAGGCAAGTTTAGATTTGCTTGCTACGGATGGGGTTTATGTAGGCAGCTGTCTTTGGTGACTGCTGCTGTCAAAGCTCAGCAAAGCCATTAGAGGCAAGCTGACTTTTTGGGAATACATTTTGAGTTATTATATTATATTATATTGGGAGGACATGCTTGGTGCTAGGGTTAATCGACTTCATCTATTAACAGATGTGGCAGGATCACATGACCATGTTTTTTTTCCTGGGAATAATTCAAATGCTAGCGAATTTTCCTTTCATGAACTGGTCCCCATTCTGGTATTTGCTCAAACATGACTGTTGTCCATGTCTTTCATAGGTTATCCTCAACCTCTTAACTAGTGTTCCACTTGACACACTATTTAGTGATATGTTACTTGCAGCTAAACTTTTAAGTGAATGCATTGCCATATCTTATGGTATCACCAAATGACATTGCTGTCTGTTATTTTCAGTGGGAGAAGTTAGCAGATCTGATAGTTGGCTCCTCAAGCACATGGGTTTGTTGTGGAAGCTGAATTAAATAAGATTTGGGTGTTGAACTAACTGTTCTTCAGACTTTCCATGGTCATGTAATGTGATCATTTTCTTTCTGCTGTATTTAATCAGGTAAAGTCTTCTGCAATCAAAAATGTTCTACTTTGTGTCCAGTTACAATGTAGAAAAGACACAAGTTTCCTTTTGATAAATCTGAGTATTAAGTGGATTAGTATGTACTAATATATGTCCTTATAATAGAATAAATAAGAGAATTCTGGGTCTATCATACTTAAAAGTTAGAATGAAATTATTCATTATTCATGCCTCCATTGCATGCTATTACACGTTCACAAGGATTATATATTATATCAGATTACTCCCGGTCCCGAACTCATTATATTAGCATTATGTTTTATTACTAGTTTTCTAGAGAAGTGGGAAAACATAAGCTGCTTGTTCATTTGTAAACGATTGAACTCTCTAAACTTTATCATTATATTTCCAAATCCTCTGATTTATTAATGTCATTTCAAGGGTCATGATGGCAAAGTATTTTTTGGCTCTAAAACAAGTAATGCCTGGATTTCTGCCACTACAAATGCTTCAAGTCATGCTTATCGCAGACATATTTGTTCTTCATTTATTAACAAAATATTTAGAGAAGGGGGGATAAAGGGAGAATATGAATGAACCAAATAACCAGGCTTCTTTTCTTTCTATGCTTTTAGTGTGAAATATGCAAAATTAAAATACAAATCTTAGAATACTGCCATCAAAATAAATAGGTTATGTGCTTGAAAACAAAGCGGTTCATTGTATAAAGCTGTGTACTTTTGTTGAGAAAGTAATTTACTTGAGCTATGAAATAGTTATATTCACTTTTTGTGAATGGACTGTTTCCTGCAGTTAAAAGACCAGTAAAAGTATTAAAATAAAAATAACCCTTTGAATTGGTAGTTATATAAATACAGCACATGTTATCTTTGAAGTTAAATTCATGAATTTCTTTGCTTGGTAGTCTAGATATAGTCTAGAGAGCAGATATTTTCTACAACTCTCTACCTTAATATACCTAGATACAACGAAAGGATACATACAACAGCATTGGTGGAAAATGTTGGCCACAGCTTTATTTAAAATTAACACAATCTGCCCAGGAGTCTCAGTCTGGTTAGCAAGGAAGCCAAAGCCATAGGCTACTGGCACCAAACCAGAAAGAGCCAGAACTCATCAAATGTAACAAACATTGCGCTGTCAGTGAAAAAAAACCCTCTACTGAAAATCTGACAGCTTATATCAGGAGGATTTGCATCCCAGCGCTGACAATGTCTTTTCAATATCATCTTGGAAGTGTATATTTAATATGTCTAAACCAATTTGATTTAAATGAATGCCATCACTCCTGAATAAAGTAGAATTGTTCTTCTCCAGTTCCATATGTCTAATGGCTAAACCACCAATGCTCTTGACAAATGTTAATATAGCTACATTTAACTTCACTCTACCTCTTTCAATAGTCCTATAGCTTTTGGCTCCTCTCCAAGCCTGCCTAGCTATTACAGACCAAACAATAATTAAGCCTGGAATCATATTATGTCATGTGGCTAGGGCCTGTTTTATGTGCTTAATTAGGTTCACATTCTTCTGCCTACCCAAGTCATTCCCCCCAGCATGCACCTCAAGGATACCCTGGGCTTGACCCAGATAACTCAGTTGTCATACTTCCAGTAGGACTTTATTCCATAGCAGAACCCTGATGCCCCAAAACCTAACCTTAACCAATTTCTGTGAAATACCAAAGGATTTTTGCTAGGGTCTGGTTGTAGCCCTCTTTGCGACCCAAAAAACAAACATATGACCCAGGATACTGATGCAAACTGGGGAAAGTCTTAAAAAAGAAACACATATTAATTCAGAAACAAATAAGGGCGTATGTAGCTCTTGTAATGCCTAGATGACCATCTATCAATCTTTTTAACTTGTGGTTTAGTGAAGCCTGCCCTATTCACTACCATGACCACCCCTATGTGAAATTAATGTGTTCCAAATGACTCAGGAAGTATCCCAAGGATAGAATATACTTTTTAAATATAACTCTTCACCACTCTGCAGAGTTTTATGAATATTCTAAGATTGGAAAGTGCTGAATAAATGTGAATTTGGACCTTTATGAGACTGCATAGACATTCATAAATAAGCTGAGACTGGATAGCAGAAACAGAAATCAGTTTACTTTAGGCTTCTTGCACATAACTCCAGGCCTGGTCACTCTGTCATGACTGCTATCTCCCATAGCCAACCCCACACCACCTAGTGCCCTCCCTCACTGAATCTTGGGAAGTTTCTTTTTATTTGGTCCAGGGAGGTTGAGAGGGGGTGGCACTACAGAGGGAAGGGGAGCTTATGTGCTTCAAAGATGTGCAAAGATATTTGTTCTGGGCTTGTGGAAGTTCAAAAGCCAACTGTATTTTCAGGGGACTGCAACCTACATTTGCCATAATGATCCTCATAAATACAAATGTTCATACATACGTGTTTGATGTTACCAAAGAGTGCTTACTTAAAACATTCCTGTCCTCTTTGAATATTTTATATTGTTCAGCTCTTCCCCAAACCATAAGGGGGTTATTCACTAAGGTGCGAATTCGACTGTCGAATTCTCAAACAGCGGATTCCCATAGTAAATCTGCTACAATTTCCCCATTGTAAAGTCGCAACAATTTTTTAAAGTTAAGATTGAGACAATTTTCCCATAATAAAGTCACGACTGCGACAATATTCTCATTATAAAGATGCGACTGCGACAGTAGTAGCCTATTGCGACTGTCTTTATCTGGCGAATTTGCACCTATATGCAACAATTTGGACTTTAGTGAATAACCCCCTAAGAGGTAAATGCCATCCTAATAGCAAGCTGGCATGGGCAAGATGTTAATCAATATGTAGAGCTCTCCATTTAAGTAGAAAACTAAATTAACAGAAAGGTCTGATACAGAGCTAACAATCCACGTCAGTTTGAACTGCACCTGCTTGATAAATTACCCCCACATTGCTGAACATACTCTGCATCAAAGTAGCGTTTTCACCATCATAAATAATGTACACAGGTTGTTTATTTGGACTTTCACCTAGAAACCTCACCGAGATAATCATGTGAATACAATCTCACTATCTGAAGCAAGTACACACCTACATGTTCAACATCTTACACACAGTCAGAGGCAAAACATAATTCACATACTGACACACATTTTAAACGCACTGAAACAGTGATACCTTTAGAGATGGCAAAAATAAAATCTATACAGTATGCCTCTGAATTTCATTTTCTATGAAATGTGCTCACCAGCACACTATTTACTACAGACATTTAAAGGGAAACATACACTTTTTATATGGAGTTTTCTTTTGGGGGCGCTATGCTATAACACTAAGCTGTAAAGCCCATTTAGAATTTGGTTTTTACACATGTGGCACTGTTTTTACGAAGATTCCCACTCAGGGGTTGGCTTGTGTTTTTCTTCAAGGATAGCACAAATCTGGAAACCAGGATTTTTCATTGACCATGCATGGGTCTCTGGAGCCCACACCCTATGTAGGGGGGTGAGTGGCATTCCTCCCTTTCCCTTTATTGCAATTACCAAATGTAGTAGTAGAGAAATAATACAAATAATAAGAAGGGATACTACTAGCCTCCACCCCAGGACAGGTTAGAGACTATCCACTTCCCTCTACCCTGATCACCAAATGGGGTTAGAAGCAATAAGGTCAGGTAATGGGAGCAGGTAATTCCTCCTGACCCCCACCTCTACCTCTGGGGTCAGTAACCAGAAGAGGGTCAGTCACTGACCCCTTCCCTTGCCACTATGGGATGGGAGGCCTAAAATAAAATATTAATTAACCATGTTCACACCTAAGGACCCCACCTCATAACTACATTAGTCCTTACCTTTTCTGGCATCCGTGACTGTGAAAAAGTCACAGAGACACACTTTTCTGATAGTAGCAGTGTTTTTATCTCTGTTAATTTATAATTGATATTGTTAACCACTGATGAAGACAAGGAAGAAGAATATTTATTCTACTTTAAAATGAGCCTCTCAGGACCATCTGATAATCAGCAGATTAAAAGAAGGGGTTAGTCTGAGCCATTAAAACTGTCTGGTTTAAAACTCCAGATAAAAGCTATATGGTCCCCTTTCTTCCCTGGTCTGTTGTCATAGCATCAAACATAGAGAAGGGTAGATTGAGGCATCTGCAAGTAGGTCTTAGCAGGGTTGGGATGACCTACCAGAGTCCCAGAGAATCCTCTTAACATTTGCAGGTCCATAGATATCTTTAATTACATTAACACTTGGACAATTGGCTCTTTTGTAGTGTCCTGCAAAACCGATAATTTATTGTGATAATTTGTAGATAGCATACGCATGGAGAAAACTTTTAGCTAGAAAGCTGCTGTGGGCCCTTGTAATCAGTTTCTCTGGTGAGCCCAAGATGTCTCAGTCTGACAGTGGGTCCTAGCTTGAGATTTCAGGGACCTGATTAGATAATATGTGGTTTGACAGACCAACAGTCCTAAGAACTTGCAATTGTGTCTAAGTTGGTCAATAAACAGCATAGCTTGAGTTTGTATTTTCACTGTTGTAGGTAGCATGTGCATGGAGACAAACATTTACTGAGTGGGTTTTACTTTAGATCATTTCAGGAGTTGTCTACTTAATAAGTTCAGCACTCTAATGGAAGTGTCAAGACTACTAACCCCCATGTGTCTACATGATGCTTCTATGGACCTCAATATAAAACTGACTAGCTTTCATTAAAATGTCCTAGACATGTGAACCTTACAGGCTGGAGAAAGTGGAATTATACCCACTTGTGCGCTTGAACTACATAAAGTAGGTACCAGAATCAATATTATTTTCATAGCAAGGACATGCATGACTATTAACATAATACAATATTCACAACACCTTTACTTTGAATGAGTTCTTTAGATTTATCCAACTGAATAATGATTAACCATGTTGGCAGTTTTTTTTTTGGGGGGGTGGGGGAAGTGGAGAAGACCCAATCATTTCTGATGGCTCCCACAAATGTAAATGCACACATCCTAGTCTGGTGATTAGGTAGTTGTCACTGGCTTGTTACCACTGTTTTCTTCCTATTCTAAGCCTTGATAGTCCAGCATAGCTTGTTCTGTGGCTCTCCTATTATCTTATTCAAGCAGAATGAGTTTCTTGGCACACGCAGGATGCAGAAATGCACACTAACAGGGTGAGTTTAGGCCTCTACTGTTCTAGAAAATGCAATTCTAAAATTACCAAAAAAACAAAAAAAAAAATTCCCTTCAAATGATACAGTCGAACAGCCTGTGGTTATTCTCAGTTCTTCCATTAGTTTGGCACCAATACTCCATCTTAAAAAGGATTAAACACAAAAGAAAATATGAATTGACAAATTATATGCTATTGCAAACCAATGTAGAGATCTGAATATTTAAAAGGAATAAAGAGACAAACTTTCTAGAGGTCTAGTAGCTCATAATAACCAATCAGCTGTTAGCATTCACTGGTATACTGAAATTAGAATTCTGAAAGAAAATTCTGATTGGTTGCAATGGGTTACTAGACCTCTGTAAATGATTGCCCTGTTGATGAATAACCTCCATAGGTTCCATCTTGCTATACTGACAGAGGTGCCCCCTGTCACTGCAACACTCCTAAATTTGGATACAATAGGGAAGGAAAGGAATTACTCAATTTGAAGGAAACTACATTCTATAGTCTAAATTTTTTTTTTTTTTTCTTTACTGATTACCCTATTTTTTTTTATAGTACAGACAGGCTCTTTCTTGGTGCTGTATATTCAGTTATTGAATTATATTTTTTGGCTGAGAATGATGGGATTTCCACAACACTGTTGCAAAAGTCTGGACAAACAGTAGATTTTTCTGTTACCTGGTAATGGAATGTTTGACTTGAACCTTTTAGCACACGTTCACCTGACAGAACATGTATCCATCAGTTCTTGGACATTTAATAAATATTTGTATTTCTTTCTGTTCTGCTTGATTAAGTAAGAAGGGGGAGGACCTCTAATGAAAATAATCGTGCTGCCAAGCTTCAGCTGATACCTTCTTGCAGCTGCGGTTAACAGATGCAGCGCTCTGGCCGGCCGTGAGCTGCCATTTTAGAATTTGTGTCATGGAGACTAGAAAGGAGTCATATAAATAAGGTGAAGGACTGTTTAGAAAAGACTGATACATTGCAGTTTATCTCTCCAGCGCAGAATTAAGCGTCCCCATCATCATCTTTGCATGCATAACAGACTTGAATCCCATGTATCTGGGAGTAAATTATGATCTTATTGCTTGTGTAAATTAACAGCATTTAAAAAGAGTTGAGTCCATCAAATTCAACCCTTTGTGGAATCCCATGAAGCATTTGTTTAGTGTACCTTGAATGAGTCTCATGATATTTTGTGAGCATCCATTTGCTTTCTGTAGTCTATTAAACTAGTAATTAAAGAGATATACAAACATAGCTGCCCTTGTCATCTAAAGTTAGTGGTGTTGATGCCCTAGAAAAGTGAATAACAACAGCTATTACGTGTGTCATAGAAATTGTGCAGCCCTTTATCACATGTCGTTTAATTATTTTTTTTCTGTTGCAGATGTCCTTGGTTGGTCATTGCCAAACATTATTTTGTAATGTCTGCTTTTGCCAATGTTTTTGTTATCAACAAATAAAAAGTCTCAAAATAGAAATGGAGTTTCTGTTGTAAAGCTCCCTTGACTGTCAGATATTCATGGTGTCAATAATGACTTTTCGAGCACAGATTAAGACATTAGAAAATATTAAGCAATAGTAAAGCTGTTTTAAAATGTGATTTTAGGCAGAATTATCATGTAATACTCATAAATAATTTAAAGTGCATTTATTTAACTTTTGATGAGATTTACAGTGTTTGAAAGTGGTCTTTAACTTGTGCTATTGCAGTTTTTGAAAACATATACACTTTTCTCTTTAACCATTCTGGCTTCACATGTATATCATCTTTGGTTGCTAGTATCTGTTAAAGATGGGCTAAACTTTGTATTAATCCCTTAATAAATCAATAAATCTGATAGATAAGAACACAATAAAACTTAAAACACCAATATCTGACCCACCATTAAGATGTTATGATCACATTGTTCCCTTATATTACAAGGCATCCATTTTGTTGTCTTATACATGCCCTCTCTGTCAGATGTTCACACAAACATAGAGATCTATGAAGATCCTAGTGTGTGAGTGTCTACAACTTCAAAATGGATGCCTTGTACTGTTAGGCAACAAAAACTTCTTAATGGTGTTTTAAGTTTTATTGTGTTCTTATCTGTCAGATTTATAAAGGGATTAAGCCATTGTTTATTTTTTCTAGTAACCAGGCAGATATGTTAAAAACCTGCTGGAAGAAAAACTGAAATGACAGAAAGATAAGTAATAAAAAATATGTATACACTAAAAAAACATATTTCAGATTATATTCATTTTCTGACGGCATGAACAGTGACTATGGCAACAAGAAATGCATACCAGACAGACTAATGGAAATGATCTTAGAATATCACTCTCTACAACATACTTAAAAGGAATTATAAAGTATGCATCCCCTATAATTCAACTGAAATGCAAAATGGCTTTTGGAATGGGAAAAGCCAATGTTTATTATCAAGTCAATTCATCTGTGAAAGGTAGGAACCGATGAAACATTAAGGTTTCAAGAGAACTTTAGTTGTTTGTGTCCTTGATTGAATGTGTTCTTAAATCGACTGCCTTGAGGTTAAGTAAAATATCCAACGTTTGCTTCAAATGTAAAAACACTATTTTGCTTTGAAAGCTACACAAACAGATTGGTTTGGAAGGCAAATTGAACTTTTCAAACTTAATATTGGTTAACACAGGTCTGGGATCCAGATGTAGCCCTCTATGAGATTTCTAACGCACCTAGCCTGCTCAAGAGTTTATTTTAATCAAGCCATCAATGTTTTAATAGGATTCAATCAATGTCAAATGCTAATAACAGATAACCAGCCATTTATATGCTGATTCAACATGTGTATAGCAATCCACTAGTATCTTAAAGGACCACGAACACCAGAAAAGAAAAAGTGAAATTGGCATTTAGACTGGCATGGCAATGGTTTACCCTACGTGAAGTTGCTTGGGCATTACCTAATAACAATCACCTTATCCTGGGGCAGGAACTGTGTAGCTTTCAACAACCAT
>WMED01001216.1:13022-28669 GCA_019650415.1 Pipa parva
CCCCCCCCTCCCAAATATCCAGTAAGAAAAAAAACACAGATCACTCAATCAGTTAAACAGGGATTAACCAATTTAATAGTGGCTTCACTTTTTGCTTGCACCTAACTAATAAATGAGTTAATCCCAGTTTAACTGGTTGATCGATCTGTAATTTTATTTTAAAGGTTTCTCCTACACAGTATTTGTAACATTATATTTAAATCGGAATTCCTGACTTCTATCGCTTTGTAGTGTTTTTCTCTTTGCTGATTGCAGACCTATTTTACTTTTTAGGTAAACAAACCCCTGTCAAGACCTCTTGTTTTCAATGGAACTTTAAAAAAAAAAAGTTCAAATTCATGACATACCAATAAAAGTTGAACAGACATTTTTAATCACAATATAAAAGTGTAATGAATGGGGCATTTTTTCCCTTGTTGATGTCACTGTGAAACTTTGTAAGTGCTTTTTTTTTTTTTGCTGATAGATGTAAAAAATAAACACACACGTTCTACCTATAAATAATAAAAAATCCTATTAAAGTGTAAAAATCCTATATATATGTAAATATGCAGATTATCTTGATTTTATTCAGCTGATAATGGTAGTTTCAGTTTAGCTTTACGCAACCCTACCTTGATGTATACACAGTATTTTTTGGATTCTGAAGTCTTTACACTATGATGCATCCTTTCATATTATAAATTAATGTACTTGGCGTATGTAGAGTACTCAGAGAAGGTGGAGTCAGGGAGGACAGCCCCTAGCACTAATTTGTGTTTATGTTTACACACATACCACTTGAATGCTTTCTCTGTGTTTGTGTGTGTATAACCTCCAGGTCTGGATAGTTGCCAGGTGATTGTGTTCCTTTTTGGTCAGTGATAACAGTAAGGTACAGTGTTGAGTACAGTGACAATGGTACATTGTTGTTTTGATAGTGCTTATTTATACTATGGTGACAAACTAAGCTGGTAGGGAGATTAAGCCAATGCTCTATGGGAAGTGTATGCAAATAAGCCTATTGAAATATCGAAAGAATGTATGGAAATAAGCCTCTCGAAAGACCAAAAGTAATTTGTCTGCAGTTTTTATTGTGTTAAGACATGGTAAACTCTTAGTAAAATTTTACCCCCTGGATTTTTACATTGTCATACGAGGTCTCAGTTGCTTGACACTCTGAAAACCCATATAGCATTTAAAACTTTGTAACATTTAAAACACCAACATATCATTTAACCAGATAAAACAACACAATTTTTATAATGGAAGGAACAATAGCTTGTATCTAGACATGTTCCCTAATGACCCAACTAAGATCCTGCGGGTCCTAATTTGTGTCTGAGCCAGTGAGCAAAATGATGAGTGTCTATATCAGAGCGTCTCATGTCTATAAACTGACAGTGAAAACTTGATTGGTCCAGGAGTTTAATTAGGAATACAGGGTAACTAAAAAAAACAAGAAATTGGTGCAGATTTTGGCAGAGTTGTCCCTGAATACTATGTTCTCTCAGGGCTGATTAGATTATGCGGAATGGATACTTGAGCTATACGGACCCTGGTACCAACTGTGGGGTATGGCAGATAGTTTACCCATTTACCCCAAATCTATTAGTTGTCTTTTAATTTTTCTTACAACCAAAATGCAATATAACAAAAACACAAAGCCATGTGCAGGAATCCATCATAAACATTATAGTGCTATGTAATTAAAGTTATTAATATATACATAAAAAGCGGTTGATTTTCCCCAAAACACTATGGAAGACATTAAATACTACTCCTATGTTTATGACATCACAGAACATGATTGTGTGCTTTAAAGATAGTTGTTTATCCACCAATATTATAGCATAGCCAGGAAACATTCAGCTGACTTGATGGGATCTGATTAGTAGTAGTCTGGCTTCTGCCATGAGTTAAAGGACAGTCTGCTCTCCACAGACACTTAACAATTTATCGGGCTCAAAACCAAGATTAAAACTCCTTAGTGGAAACTGCTATGCAAAGAATAAAGTCTACCCAAGATAACTACTTGTTCCATGCAGGTCGTAAATCCTGTATATAAATAAAGCCAGGTTTATTTTCTGTAAGCCACCCTTATTCATTGTCATTATTCTCTGTCAGCAGCTGAATGACAAATGCTTTCACTGCGTGTCTTGTAAGTGTTCCTTCATCATGCTCTCTGCTTCTTTCAGCACCACTCTCTAAAGTGCAGCAAGTCAGGCCTTTTGGAGAGCCTAGCGAGACCGAGAGCAGTTTTTCTTAGCATAGATGGAAAGATTACTTGTAATGTTCAAGTTATTTTTCCCTGAATATACTATCCTTATTCTTTTTTTTTAAATTTTATTTATTTACTTTAACAAATAATGCTAATTTGTTGTTAAGAGTGCACAGTAACTGCCATAATAATAGAACGTGGACAGAAGAGCTTTATGGGTTGCAACCTCACCACATTCACATTGCAGTCTGAGAGGTTTATTTGTATTGTGTAAAGTAATAAAATCCAACTATAGGGAAATATTGTGGCTTTTCAGCCTCACTTGCAACCTATTAACCGTTCCTTCATCATTTCATACCAACCTCACTCCCGCCCCTACTATGCAATATGCAACTGCTGCATGTGGGACCCACCAGAGAAGCTGATTGCAAAGGCCTACAGCTTATAAACAAAAGTTATAATATACACCAAACTATAATAATATCATTATCGGTTTTGTAGGATATTAAACAAGAGCCAATTACCCAGGTTTCACAGTAATTAAAGATAGATAAGGACATACAAATGTTAGGAGATGCCTTTTGGCACCAGACCTGCCTGGATTCTTTGGTGCTCTGGTGGGCCAGTCCAGCCTTGCCATTATTTTTGTCCTAGATTGGTTGGTTGCCTTGATCACTCAATCCCTGCTTCTTAGCCCCATTTGCCACTCACTGAGCAGGTAGGTGACAAGGTATGGGGAGTAGAACAGGGTCACAATAAATCTGTGAAGGTATGGAAGCGTAGACAACAAGAAAAAATCTCATAGTGTAGTACTTTAAACAGCTGTATGGCAAGACTATTTCTTAATAGATCTACTGAGTGATGATAACTAAGGTGGTCATGCATGGAATCCCCCAAAAACAACTTCGCTGAACACTAGTGATTCAATGCTCTACATGAAACAAAATGTGGCCACACCCCCAGTGTGCTTGTACTTACCCAAAAATAATAATAGATTAGTTTTCATATAAAGAGGCACAACATGGTTATCTGGAGAAAAAAAGATCCCCAGTTAATCATCATGTAAGGAAAGGAAAAAACCAAAGCAGTATGGTGCACTAAATCTTTAATAAGAGAAAATAAGAAAATAATTAGTTTATATACTCACAAAACACTTAGGGTATGGGGAGTGGGTATGGGGAGTGCTTTTCATATGCATTTATCTGGTCTAATCTTTCACTAGAAGTTAGTGTTCTCCTATTGTTTAGAGTTGTAAAACAATAGATAGTTGAGTAAGTTTTCCAGTCATTGTATTTTGTGCAAATGAGATTCATTGATCACCTCTTCCTTAGAGTTACCCTGGTCTTTTCTGTCAACAATATATACAAAAGGGACCCTATGTGTAATAGGAAGTTAATTGCTTAATTACTTCTGTAATCACAACAATCTATACAAACACCAGCTTTCAAGCCATGCAAATGTTCAAGATACCAAAATGCATGTTTGTTCTTTAACCATATGCATTATTTTGTAACTGCTGTTTGAAGTTTCTGGTTTTCTGTAATTCGGCTGCACCTGGATACACATAGGTTAGCTAGAACTAACCACTGGTGAAATGAAATAGCACAAATGAAAAATATTTTTTCTCTCTTTAAGAAACAGACCCATAATTATGTGTTTACTTTCTGAAATCCCCACCTTCTGTAACCAGATGCGCACATTTGTAATAAAAATCTGCGACTCATCAGCTCTGAGAAGCAATCTTATGCATAGTGTCTGGCAGCAAAACAGCTGGGCGCTGTGCCATACTTCCCAATAAGTCGATGCCAGATTCCTTTGGGAAATATTAATTTCCCTGAAGGTCAGGAGAGAGAAAGGAGGACATTCTTTGGAGTACAGTTGCTGTTAATATGGAAATATAAACAACACATATTGTTCCGGATGTTTAGGTATGCCAGGAAAAAATGTATATATTTGTCCTTGGTGTTACTATATTAAAGAACAGTGGTAATCAGTGCTTGTGGAAAGAATCTGGATTAGGCCCTGCTGGGTCATCTTAAAGCAATTAAGAACAACGGGGTTGCTGTTTCTAAATCATTTACAGCCAAGTATTTCCTCATATTTGCAGTCAAAGGACCAACAATTATACACTTGTACAAGTGACTTTTCAGAATGGTGTTTTTCTAGAAATCTTGTGTGCGTTTTGAGTATTTCTTAAAATATATGAGGTATTAACATATTGGTTTAACCAATGTGTTGCAAATGCAGGTCATAGTGGTAGGATTTGGGACTGGATTCTGTGATGTGGAATGCTGGAGAGCTTTGCTAACCCCAGTTATTAGTAACACTGATTTTGGGTCTTCTATGGGAGCAGCTAAGAGCATAAGCATACTGTGGTGTCTGTGGATTCTGAGCTAAATTTATACATACAGGAATTGTAAGAGTGACCAAGGCAAATAAATCCAAGTCAGGAGGTAGAGGTAACATTGGGACAGGAGGAAGATCTGGTCTGGCAGAAGTAATCAATGTCAGAATCCAGTTGTGGCAAGGAAGGTGGGGAAACGGGCATTAGGCAGGTACAGTAACTTCTTAGACATGGGATGGCCTGATAGATTCCATTATATATGTGCATGTTGGAAGCAGGGAATTCTGCAAACATATAAATAACTTGGTTTAATCCATTAGATCCAGTTAAATATGAATATTTTGATGTCCTATCTAGATATTTGTCTATATAATAAAATGAATATATAAAATATATGTTGGGGGAATACAGGTCTACTAAAGACAAAGTGTATTATAGTGTAAAATAGCATAAAGTTGAGAGGAAATAGATTACTTTTTGGATGAATGAACCCTTATGTCCAGTATAACATATAATACTTCTAAGAATTAGAAAAATACTTTTAGCAAACTGTGCTCTTGGGAGCTAAAGCTTGCCCGCCTATGGAGTTTGTTCTTAATTGTGTGCAGCGAGCTGTTTAAATCCCGACCCTCTTTTTTTCCTATCTTGTAAGGAGTATTTCCAACATAGTGGAATTAATATTTAAGTAGAGTGAGGAGATGATGTTCATTCATTCATATACAGCACAACAGAGGTGTATATTACCACTGTTGGCTGCCATGCATTCAATGGCTGAAAGAAAATAAAATAAGTGTATTTAAAAAAAAATAACAGGTAGGGATTGGATCTAACAAAAAGTAAGAAGAATACAGTCTTGGTCAACACACAAAGAGGGTAATTCAGCAAGCAGCGAAGTGAGCTACAATGCGTTCGGCTCACTTCGTAAATGGTAGTATGCGCATGTTGATGTCCTGCGTGTGGACATCAGCATGCACATTAAAGGGATTCCCGTCTCGGCGAGAACAAAAGAGTTGCCTCGCCGAGATGGGAATCCCTTTAATGCGCATGCTGATGTCCGCGAGCAGGACATCAGTATGCGCATACTACCATTTGCGAAGTGAGCCGAACGCATCGTAGCTCACTTCGCTGCTTGCTGAATTACCCTCAAAATCTTCAATCTCTACAGTCCTCTCAAGCAGTCTGACTTGATAAATGATGTTCTGTTGAACTCAGAAGCACTGGTATTGGTTTATTTAACAAGACAGAAAATAGAATGTCTGGTTAAGTGGCTTCTTTTTCCCTTGATGACTTACTACTGACCATTATTCTGCAGGTTAAAGCAGAATAATTGTTTCAAAGTATCTGTACTTAGCCACATTGGCTAGCAAAACCCAGGGCTATAAGGTAGATATGTTTTTTTACTCATTTTAAAATTTGTTTGTGAGATCAGTCTACATATATGTGCCGTTATACACACATATCCCTCTCCACACTCCAAAGCAACAAATTCACATGATTCTTACCTTTACAGTCAAGTATCCATGTACTATAAAGTGACATAGATCTGGTTTAGGTCTACAGGCCAGTCTTTTAAACAATGTTTATGAGCCCATACTGGGAAATCTTGGTTGTTAATTAATAGCATTTAGGGGGTTATTCACTAAGGTGCGAATTCGACTGTCAAATTCTCAAACAGCGGATTCCTATAGCAAATCCGCTACAATTTCCCCTTTGTAAAGTTGCGACAATTTTTTAAAGTTAAAACCGCGATAATTTTCCCATAATAAAGTCGCGACTGCGACAATATTCTCATTATAAAGACGCAACAGTAGCAGTCTATTAAGACTGTCTATATATGGAGAATTTGCATCTATATGCAACAATTTAGACTTTAGTGAATAACCCCCTTAGTAGTAAGTGATTGTGGGACATATTTAAGTGGGCAAAAAAAATTTTTAACCTTTTTTTTTTTTTTTTTGCAAAAATGAATAGTTTGTGGCAATAATCTACCATCTTTATGGATTTTCAATAATCTACCATCTTTATGGAGCGATACTTGAAAAGATTTATAATAGTTTATGGAATAGCTGATGGGGCCAGCACTTGAACCAGGTGGTATCATTTAAATGGTATTTGTCACTTCAACTAATGGAATTTCTAAGCAAGTTTTGTCGGTATTGCTTATTTTATATACTTATGAGATTTGTAGGTGGTGTTGTACTTAAAGGAAATGTATACCTAGTTCAATGCTGACCAAATTTTAATATGCATCCGACTGACATGTGTTGATGCCATGTTCAAGGTTGTCATTCAAACTCTTAAATAAAGAACAAAAATTTACCAGGAGGGGCACATTCATCACGTGTCTACAGTTGAACACCCTTGACTTACACCATAGAATAAACCTTTTTATATGAAAATTAAAAATGGCAGTATTTGAACGCATGATTTCTTCTAATGACTCACACGTATGACATTTTAAATATATTTAAACATTTATTGATGCATATACAGCCTTTGTCATCATGGTCCGTGCAACTATTCTCTCTGCCTTGTTAATGATAAATGCTTTTGTGAGATTGTTGCTATTTTGTCTATTCACTCCCATCTCTGTATATCACTGTGGGAGATATTTGTCTAATAATACAAAAGGAACTCCCTTACATGGCTTGCCACATTTTGCATCAACCTTTCCGTTTGTTGGATACCAAACCAGAAGCGGAAGACTTCATCTGTAGTCTTGGCAGAACCTTGTTTCTTGTTGGCATTCATAGTATCCTTTATTTATATTTGGCAACATATTTTTCTGAACTCTACAAAAGGGATTATGCTGATCACAAATACTTTGGCATTAGCTTGCACAGTAAACTGAAACAGTGCATTTCAGAACTATTGTTCAGGGCCTTTTTCCAGACTTCTGGGTGCCCAGATCATGTTTGCCAGTCATCTTTGTGGAGATTGTGCAACTGGGCAACAAGGACATGAAGGAGAGACAGTGCCCATAAGAAATACCAATATTTTAAATATATATTAATGTATTATTGTTTACACACAATTATGATGCTGTAAATGAATTTCATTGGCAAGAGTCCATTGCAGAATATTGAATTCTACTGATTAACAAACCTTGGTTATTAGAGATGCTCATGATGGGGTTGTTGTGTTTTGGGAAAACTAGGAAGCGAAAGTTTGCTGAAGGTGAGAGGATACATTAAAATGTTTCTAAATCTTAGACAGAATTAGAAAAAGTCCAGAAAATTGTCTGTGTAAGAACATAGCTCATATATACCTGTATGTTATAGCCCAAATAGCATAGTGGCAGGGAACCATTTTAACCAAGAAAACCCTGTAAAAATATTCCCTTTTTATACTTCCAATAAAAGATTATCTGTGGAATTAATCAACAGCTGCAATCTTTCCAGAGGTGAAGTAACTGATGACAGCCAATCATAAGTTGACTTTCATAATTCCAGTTCCCCTATACCAGTGGTAATAGCTGATTTGTTGTTAAGGGTTACTAAACATCTGGAAAGGTTACCTCTAGGGAGGATTTCCCCCAGATATATGTAACCTTTATTAATAGTGCAGGAAAAGGCATCAAAGTACTTAATTATCTTAAACACAGGTGGCAGATAAACCAACAATGACTCCAAGCATAGTATCATGAAGATGAGAAAACATTTACAGCAGGGAGTACTCCACTTCTGGTCTGGTCTCCTGGTGCAGTAAAATCTACATGACTACCTACATTTCTTTCAATGGTGCATACTGATGTGCCCTATAAAACAAAACTGTCTGTATCTACATAGCTCTAATGTCAGAATCTTTTGCCACAAACTCTGTACTGAAATACTCACCCAGGTTATTGAGCTCCAGGTGTACTGGAAGTTTTCTTCTCTCTTGTCTTCTTCTCTTCTGTGTAGAACTTTGCTTATCCTAACAGATCCCACTAAGCAGCAGTTAAACACAAAAAAAAGCAAAAATAAAAACTCTAAAATGATAAAATATAATGTTTGTTAAATTTAAATAGGCAGAGGATTTGAAGACTTTCTTTCTTTTATAGATGTGGTCACTCGCCAGTTTACCGTTCACGGGAGATGGCAGCACATGCCCTTGTTCCATTTCTTATGGCCAGTGATATTCCTAAAACAGCACTGAACTTATTACAAAGCCTTCCAGATTCTTCTAGCTCCTGTGTGAAGCAAAATAATATCCATGGAACTCTTTTACAGGTAAGTGCTCAAGTGTAAGAGAGAGCATAAATATACTCACAATAAATAAGTTGGGTTGACTTGAAATGCCTATTAACAACTTTTCGAATGTATAAGGGGAGGGAATAGATGCCTTGCCTTTTGAAGAGGCCTTAGGAGCATTTACCATCTATTTTTGCCATTAAAGGTATGACCTATACTCTCTTGTCTTTGTAAAAGGGGAGGTATCACTGAAGAATTTTGCCACCCGGCATAATCTTATTACATTTAGTGGAGAACTGTGTCCAGTCCAGCATACTACATCATATTTTGATGAGGCAGGGTTGACACTAAAGCATACAGACAGTCAACTATTTCACTTTACCACTGTCTAATTATTTAAATAAAGTATTACTTAAGTCTACTGGAAAGATTCCCAAAACCAAACAGTGGAAGTCTACTCAAGTACTTTGCCCTGTTAGTACTGGGCAACATTGTTTTGTATATTGGACCATGAATTTCAGTGGGAGTTTAGATATCATGATAACACTCATAGCTGTGTCCAATATAATTAACCCCACTCTGCATATCCCATGTGACCACTCGAGTCAATGGCATGTTCACAGTGTATTGCCATAACATGCATCAGAAACAAATGTGATTGGTTACTCTGAATATTATTCCAGAGACACAATTGTGGAAAAACTTCCATATTTATGAATGGAATAGACAACAGGAGCAGACTTATTCTTATGACAAGTGCGTGTTATCTTGCAATACAGTCCTTTAAAGGACAAGTGACAACAGAAAACAAAAACATCCCATTTGGATTGACGTGGCAGTTATTTCTACTTAGTACTAATATAAATGTTATCTTTGAAGTTAAATGCCAGCCAGGTGGTTGCCTCCATCTGACTCTACTCAAGTTTAATTTCAACACATGCTTTCAGCAGACCCAGTGGGACTTTTTTTTATGAACAGTCAGCAAAAGCAAGTCCAGGTAGACTAGGGTTTCATTGACAGATGCCTACATTTTTGCACTTCAGAGCCCAAATTAGAAGCTCATATTACTGGTAACATTTTTCTTTTTCTTTTCTTTTTTTTGAAGACTTTGAATTAAATTATTGTAGTATACTAAATGGTTTCAAGCTGGTGATCACAGTCGTTACCTGAAGCCTATTAGAGAGCTAGTCTAGGTCAATAGCCTCTAGAGTACGCATACTCTTTCAGCAGGTATCTTTGGGGGAACATTATTTTGTCACTGGTTGTGACTCCTGCTTTTATCTCTTTTTACAACATTTATGAGCTGTAGCTGGCTTTGGCACATCAATGAACTAAAGATATGCAGGAATAAATGATAAAAATGCAAATTGGATATATATATATATATATATATATATATATATATATATATATATATATATATATATATATACCATATATACCATATATATATATATAAAAATAAAACTATACTATGTCCTTTGTCACTATGAAGCCTTGTACTGTGTTGTATCAAGCCTGGCATATTTACTGTTTCATATTCCAGAATTTCAGACTGCTATGTGCTAAATCGTAACACACCATATGTGCATTTGACATCTAACCTGTACTTAAATAGAAAAGCATATCTGCTTTACAAAGATAAAATCATTCAGAGAAAAATATACAGTATCCTATTCATTGGACAGCATTTGATTTGCTATATTTATTGTGACAATACTGGTAATATCACATGCCATTTTATTGTTTGTTTCCTTTTCTAAGAATTAGGCTTATTTCTTTTCTAATAGATCTACATCCGTTCCCGATATCTCTAGGTGTAGATATCCATGTTACGGAAGGCTAGAAAAGTCCTTCTTTGTATTTTAATAGGTGAAAGGCTAAGGGGCTTAATCAGTACATTACATATACTAATATATATTCATTACATCCCTTTCTATGTCACCATATTCCTAATTTATTTTGTCACTTGGTTGCTATATTTTCTTTGTCTTTTGAGTGGCCTTACACCACACCAGGGCCCCACAATCAACCACCTACTTCACCACTTGGATCTGGCGAAGTAAAACCAGTGAATTTAGAGCATTCTGATGCTGGGTGAATAAGCAAAATCATGTGCACTTGTGCACAAGTAATGCAAAGTCCGCAACCGCCGTAAACTGACAAATTGATCATAAATTCTCAAATTGTAAAAGGACACAAATTTGGACCCATATATGACTGTTATGACGTTTATGAATAAGCCCATTAATGCATTATATAAGGTTTTTTTTTTTTTATGACTGTTATCATTTTAAAACAGCCTAAACATACCATAGCAAGTGGCATTTAATTCAAGAAAAAACTTACTTTTCTCTAGAATTCATTATTTTTTTCTCTACTTTTCCTTCTGGTCAACCAATGCAGTTGTTTTACCTGTAGTTTATTAGGTCTCCTAATCCCCCTGCATGCAAAGGCTGAATACATCTGCAATCCATCTGTGATTCATCTGAAGTGTACAAATTCCAGGCAGGCCATCAACCAGGGCGTTCCTGAACCTCCTTCCTGAAGGTTTTCTGTACTTTAGAGACCTGTTAGTTTTCTTAGCTAACCTGATACATAAATCGACTTTGTACAGATGTTGGGAAAAATGTAGATTCTTATATTAGAATAATGTGTCCGCAAAAGGAGTCTTAAGCATACTTGAAAGCTTGCTTTATTACCTTATTTAGTTTACCAGTGAACTTAATTTTGCTGTTATTTTCTAATCTTACAACTATTCAGAGAAAAATCAATTTATTCTCTCTGCATACTTTGACAACAGTCAGTCTGTTCTGACTTTATGCACTATTCTGCATTTTATAGGCAGACATTTTTTAGACAAATTGAATACACATCTCCTAACATGAGCCAAAAGCCCTTGTTATTTTAATGGGACAAACCGGAACAGCCCAAGTCATTAACATCTCCTGCTTTCCATACGGTAGAAAAGCATTTGTTTGGATAAAGTCTTTATTCTGTTCTTAATCCTGTGTACTCTCTGGGGGAAAAATTTTAGTCGACTCTGTCATAACAGATTGTTTGCATTTTAAAATAATATATACTGTTCAGCAGATCTGTGAACTTGCTGGGTTTTACCTGGTGACTCTGGGTTTGCAAAGAAAACAGTGGGCTCTTGGGAAAACCCCAAGTTCTCCAGGTCTGGGCCCCATGCTAGTAGCACCACGCCTCCTCTAGTCTAACCTCACCTTTCTGCCCAAACCCTGCCCTATTTTACCCAAATCCTAACCCATGTATCCCCAACAACTATCCAATTAGCATATATTTAAGTAGCCCCTCCTCCAAAATGATGCAGTTTGCCTCACTGATGTCAATACCTAGGATAGAATGAAAATTAAGAAAAGTGGACAGCTTATGTATCGTCCCAGGGTGCACCTTGCCCTTAGTAACTGTAAAAAGAGAATGATGGACGACTGGATTGTACTCGAACAAGTTAGTTCCAGCAACATTGAACCAATCTCTTTTACAGAGAGATCTACTGTATATTGGATTCACAGGCTGGATACTATATTTCCAAAAGGATTAAATGAAGATATCAATTTGAAATGCTTTTTGTGATATGATCCATTTACTATCACTTACTTCCTTATTGATTGCTCTTTTTGCAGTACACATTCGTACCCATTTATGAGATTATCTTCCTCAAGTGTATAAAAATTTTCTTATGACGCATTCCACTTAAAACCCTGTTTGATTTTATAAAAAAATGTTGTGGAGCTTATTTATCCTTTAATGATGTTATAACAACTTTAAGTGGCATATGGTGTCGTTTGTATTTGATTATCATCTATTATTTTTAAATATATTTCTATGAATATGTAATTAAACCACTTTTTATATGCCTACATAAGTATTTAAAATGAATTCCATTTAATATGGATTATTGCACAAATATTAGACTATTAGAATGTTTTTCATCTTTAAACCTATAGAGGCCACTATTTCACTGTTTGCGTAATACCACACCTATTTTAATTAGACACTTGTTAATGTGATGTCATTAATTGTGTTTAGTATTTAAACTCCCTCACTTATGTATTCTGTGTACCTGATGAAGGGTGGTTTACCCCCCGAAACGTTGTGTCATGTGAGTCAGCACATTATGGGTATTCGGTCATCCAGCATTCTCTTTTTACAAATAGCTAGGATGGAACTCATCTCTTGACCCAGACAGCCCATAAAGTTCCCATGTATGCTGTTCAGTGCATTACATTTTGTACATAAGCAATAAAAACAAATCAGATAGTACATTTTGTGCTTCCATAGGGGATGATTTGCCTGCTAAATCTTTAACAATAGTCCTATGTTGCTTTACAACTAACTTACAGGCTGGCTGTATAGAGGAAATGTGTATCTCCATATTCCACAACATAATATGGTGTAATCAAAACAACGTCTTAGCCTCTGCACTGATCGGTTCAGTGTGTTCTGCAAACCTGGTTTGAAAATGAGCATTGTAGGAAAAAATCAATTCAGTCGCTTACCATTGTGAGGATCTTGATACTGCAAACAATGAAACAGCTGCTCTCAAAAACAAAACAAAAAGAAACTAAAAAACAATAGAGATTAGATGAGAAAAAGTCCATGTCCATAAATTGGAAATATGAGTATACTTGTACTTTATTCAGCCATAATGACTACTGCTGAATGCACGATTTTTTTCCAGGAACGCACTTTCATAGTTCTGCTTACTTGCAAAGAGTTATGTAAGCGAGCGCTCCTAAAACAAACTCTTTGTGCCTAGATTACTGGGGAACAGTAAGATTTTCACAGCAGTTTTTTTTTTTTTTTAATTTTTTATAAACTTCTGCTTTAGTGAGGATCATTTGGGTTATTGTATTATTGGGTCATTGGTTATCTGTTTGGAGTGTTCTTTAAAAAAACAAAAAACTTTACACCTGTGTCAGAATGCATGGAAATCTAAGGAAGATGAAGTTAAAATTGGAGTCAAAAAGCAGGCACAATTGTATTTCAGTGATTTCATGGCAACTGTTTCAGAAGTGCATTGCAACTTTATCAGCCTAATTCACTATAGTGCGAAGTGAGCTCCGAAGCCTTCGGCTCACATCGCACATGGCATTATGCACCCACTGATGTCCTGCACGCGGACATCAGCGAGCGCATTAAAGGGATTTCAGTCTTGGCGAGAGCACTTGAGTCTCTTTGCCGAGACAGGAATCCCTTTAATGTGCTCACTGATGTCCGCGTGCAGGACAACAGCGGGTGCATAATACCATGTGCGAAGTGAGCCGAAGGCTTCGGAGCTCACTTCGCACAATGGTGAATTAGGCTGTATGTTGTTATGCTGTAACTGTGAGAAAACTCATTTGCAAGCCTTTCAGCAAGGACACAATAATATTATTATTATCTTTCATTTATAAAGCATCAAGATAAATTGCAGCACTACATAATAGGGATGAGGCAGGCTCTTAATAACAATAGGTGATTAAATAAGAAAAATTATAACAGAAGGATAGAGAACCTTATTCTCTTTACAATCTAAAGAGAATGGGACAAGAGGTGCTATTGCTAACATTATGCACTTTAAGTAATGGATGTTGATGACTGGCAGATGTGGAGTAGTGGTCTAGCTGCAGTGCCTGGCCCAAAATGAGCAGGTATAGTAAAATACTGGCTTAAAGCATAGCTAGTGGGAAAGAGTATGTGGCAAAAAGTGGAGGAAGGTTGGGTGGATTGCGATTAAGTTGTTTCTAGGGGCCAGGATGCTTTACAACGTGATATAGGCATCTTCATCTTCCCTGCAGAGATTTGTTTTCAAAGAAGTTTTAGCACTATGGAGGGTGACGAACAGTCTGATGTGCCAAGGAAGAAAAAGATATAGTATGGGTGTATTTTTGTGGGAGTTGATGCTGAATCTTGTGTAGAGTAGAACGCCATGAGTATATTGTAGAGGTGGGTTGCAATGTGACTATATCAACATTGATAGAGAATCAGAGATTAGTGGCAGGGAGGTGGAAGGATATAGTAGTTTTATGAAGCATTTTATCTCGACTGTAGAAAGACAGTTGGTGATGGTGTTTAGCACCCTAGGAGAGAGGACTCAGAAAGAAAACATAGATTTAAGTATTACGTTTCAGAGCTTTATTTCATTTACTGATTTGAATGGTTTGCTTCTTTCAGTTGTTACTCTTTTTTGAAAAAATATATGTAGATGTAATGCTTCTGTACTGTACTGAAACAGGTGTTATGTCACAGAAGTAGTATTATACCACAATTCTATTACATTTTTTAAGAGGCTAATAAAGATCGTCAGCAAATAGGTTAATTTAGAATTTTCCAAACTGTAGAACAGCATAAGCCCACATAAGGCCTTTTTCCCTTTGCACAGTAAAATCTTTTTTGGGTTGAAAAGTTTGGAATTGAGAGTTCGTTGTAACTTGTCAGAAAATATGTGTCATTGAGACAAGTCCTAGCAGATCTGACCTGCTTAGAACAGTCTAGATTTTCAACAAACAAAAAAAGGGGACTTACCACAAAAGGGCTATCATTTATCTGAATGTATTTATTTTCTAATGCAGGGAAGCTTGCTTTTTATAGAGAAATGTATCACCTATCCCTCAGTTTCATTTCATCCATTTTCGATTTTCAGTCTCCAGTAATGTATTTGTGGGGTCATCAATATTACATTTTGTATACTAAATAGCAGATTATACATACCCTAGTAGGATTCAGTGTAGAAGGGAACTTGTCTAAGTTGTGTGCTGGGGTCAGAGACCTGCTGCAAGCTCTGTTGCCCTATAGGTGGAAGATGATTAGTAATAGGAATTCCAGGCAGTGGGTAATACCAATGTTAGCACTTTCCAATCAACATATACAGTCATGGCCAAAAGTTTTGAGAATGGCACAAATATATTTTCACATGATCTGCTGC
>WMED01001217.1:7896-28657 GCA_019650415.1 Pipa parva
GTAAACAGTTTGTTTTGGGCCCCTGCCAGCTGGTGAAGAGGCCTCATCTCCTCTAGTTCTATTACTATGCCTAAGACCATAAGTTTCTGTTGTAGTTCATGTCAGTAGGTGAAATATTAGGTCTAGGGCCCTTATTCACCAATGTGCGAAGTGAACCGCGATGTGTTCGATTCACTTCGCACATTGTATTATGCGCATGCTGATGTCCTGTGCGCGGATACCAGCATGCGCATTAAAGGGATTCCCCTCCCGGCGAGGAGACTCGAGTGCTCTCGCCGGGAGGGGAATCCCTTTAATGCGCATGCTGATGTCCGCGCACAGGACATCAGTATGCGCATAACACAATGTGCGAAGTGAGTCGAACACATCGCGGCTCACTTCGCACATTGATGAATAAGGGCCTAAGTATCTACTAGGTATCATTTCTTTCTATCAAGCACTATAGTGAGGTTAATGCAGTAGAGTTCAGTTCAACATAACAAGATTTAGAACTTAGGACATCAGGGTAGATATTTGGATTTGTGAGGATTATCTGAACACCATGAATTAGGTTAGGTTATGTTACTTTGTCATTGCCACAGTTCAGAGTTTCATTTATTGTACATAGTAAAAAGAGGGGAAGGATCTAGGTAATATTGTTGATATACCCTTCAGTAATGCATGTGTATGAGGACTAATTGTTATGAATAGAAATCATATTAATTTAGTCACTGCTGGCCCCAATAAAATGGTATTATATACAACTAGGATTACAAATGTTCAAAGACGGGATCTAATCAGATATAAAGAATAATTGAGAAGAGCAAGAGCAATATATGTGTTCTGACTATAAAACAGGATTTAGCAAAGCACCTAAAGCAGCCAGTGACTCGATTAGTTATTTTACACATTGGTTAAGATTAGCATTTTCATTATTTCATCAACACCAATACAGGACATTTCTATGATAGTACTTGCCTGGATATTGTGAAGGGAAAAACAGTAGATTATCAGCCTGGTGTACAGTTCAAACTCAAGAAGAAATGACCTCACACTTCTCTAATATGCACTGGTGTTTCTCTCTGGACACTTGGAATAGCGAAAAAGAAACAGGACTATACATATTAATGCAAAAACTCTCTCAAGTGAGTGTTTACCTTTCTTCATTGCTCTGGTGTGTGGCCAACCCAGGTACTTTGTTATTTTTTCAGATTCTAAAACTATATCACATATTTTTAAGATAAATATATTTTCTTTGTAGACTGTACTTGTTCAGGGTACCAAATCTTGCTTAATCCACAGCTGATTGATATACAAGACGGTGCCTCCTCAGATAACATGGAAAGAAAATGTTCTGGCCTGCTAGTGTCTAGTCTGCTAGAGTTTTATATGATTTATTTACATTTCCAATAAGACTGCAACAAAAAGGGTTTAGAATAAAACAGTACAAAGAAAAAAAGTAAGTAACAAGCCTCTGGTACAAAATGTTCAAACCTCTGACCAGTCTATAAATGGACTTTTTACTTTGTTATTAGCCAAGATAATGGTTCAGCTGCTAATCATAAAAAGTAATTTAATGATTCCATTTCAAATCAAACAGGTGTAATTGTTCTCTAATTTACTCTCACATCCCTTTTTCTACAGTATGTTGTACTGCTCTAAGATAACTGTGTAGTATAATCTTACAATCCTCTGAGTAATAACCAAGAAATAGCATATAGACATTCCAAAGTGATGTGATGAAGAACATGCCTCTGTAGGGATAAAAAAATAAGCTAATAATGTATTCTTTGGGGAAAGTAGAAAAATATATAGCTAAAATGATTTTACTTTATCAAGTCAACAATTATTTATTTATTTTTTTTATAATATTTATCTACATGTTTCTGTACCTGCTTGGGGACCTATAAAAAAAATATGTAATATAAACAGGGGTCTAATAGTGCACGGCAACCAATCATATGTTTCTTTTTATTATTCTAGGCGTGCAAGACCAGGTAAAGTTAATTGATGATTGGTTGCTATCTAACTAACTAGACTTTTAAAAATTTTTGCCTCTTTTATATAATTTCATTACAGATTCTCAAGTAAAAAAAAACCCCAAAACAAAACAAAATAAGAATAAAACAACTGACTCATCTAGATTTCTCCTGAATCCATCTTTGAAAGGCACCTGCTGATTGGCAGGTTTACTTATTGATAACCACTCTGTAAAGACGTGCTTCCATATCCTAATATAAGGTTGATCATATAGCTTTTATCTTTATTTTATTTTATTTTGTTTTTATTTTCTTATTTAATTGGCACTTATAGGCTAATGAACTGACACTTTGTTACTACACTTGTTACCCTCCTATTGGTTTATATAAGTCATCCTCCTATTTAGACTGTAAGCTCTACAGGGCAGGGACCTCCATCCTCTTGATTCAGTCATGGCCTGGCACTTAGAGTGATGTATTTTCTTGATTATATACTTGTATTTTACTTCACTTGTTCTTTGTTACCCACTTTTCCCTTGTCTGTATTATAACTGGATTGTTGGATTGTACAGCACTGCGTAACCTTGTGGCATTATATAAATAAAATAAATATATAAACATATATAAAAATCCATAAAATGCTTTGAATTGAGTAGGTGGGATCAGTCTCAATGCCTGGGATCTTTTTACAATTACCAAAAAAGGGCTTTGCTGATGGAGTGAGAGAGGGAATACAGTTTTTCCCTCATGAACATTGCTTTCTTCTAGGATAGTTGAACTGTTGTAAACCAAAATGCACAGAACAATCTACAGCGCTTGGTTCCAATCAATCAGTGATGATTAACACAATCCTTTGTGCACTTTAATGCTGCTTCTCTCAGAAAAGGAATTCTCTCAAACACCAATGTAGATCAACAAAGAATTCTAGGAAATGGAGAGAGCGCAAAAAAATGCACTAACATAGTGCTTTACAAGGTATAAATGATGAAAAAACAATATTATTGCCACCACCAGGGGCAATGCATGCCTTTGGTGTGAAAAGGGTAAAACTTATAACACCCAATTTAAGTGAACGACGGGATTTAGTGTAATCTAACTGCTCACCAGATGTTCAAGATATATTCGCATATATTAAAAATCGCAGACTTGTATCATGGATATCGCTCAGCCATAGTTCAGATTCCAGTAAGGGACATCAGACAACTCCTCACAAGTAACGTTTTTTCATGTGAAGAAAGACAAGAATTACATCGTGTGATATTGTCTAAAATTTATAGACATCTATTGGCTCCTGAGGAAGTGGTTTATAACCACGAAACATGTAGAGCAGGGCAGAGATTTAAAAAGAGCAAGTCCGATCCTGATCTGATGGACTGTTGATCTTGAACGCTTACCCTGCATTTTATATGCGTGTACTGAAGCTCCATTTGTGAGTACCTCTCTATTTTATTTTATCATTGGAATAAATTTTAGACAATATCACACGATGTGATTCTTGTCTTTCTTCACATGAAAAAATGTTACTTGTGAGGAGTTGTCTGATGTCCCTTACTGGAATCTGAACTATGGCTGAGTGATATCCATGATACAAGTCTGCGATTTTTAATATATATGAATATATCTTGAACATCTGGTGAGCAGTTAGATTACACTAAGGGGCGAATTCAGGAACCTCCGAAGTGAGGCAAACACTACGCGCCTCACTTCGGAGGTTCCTGAATTCCCCCCTAAATCCCATCGTTCACTGAAATTGGGTGTTATAAGTTTTACCCTTTTCACACCAAACGCATGCATTGCCCCTGGTGGTGGCAATAATATTGTTTTTTCATCATTTATACCTTGGTAAAGCACTATGTTAGTGCATTTTTTTGCGCTCTCTCCATTTCCTAGAATTCTTCTAGGATAGAACTACTTCAGTTTCACATAAATTGTGTGGCCATTTCTAGGGCAGATGTATCAAAATATCCCAGAGGGCCAACCATGTGTGTGTGTGTGTGTGTGTGTGTGTGTGGTAGTGGGGCCGTGGAAGTCTACTTATCTTTCTATTATTTTAATAGTTTCGATGGTTTAAAAAAGTAGAACCTCCTTTGCAATCAGGATTATTACTGGAGGTACTCCTGGTCACTGTGACCATCTTGTAACTGCATATAATTACCATCAAACACTGTCAGAGATTAAATAATATGGGACTATATCAATAGGGACAATAATTTAAATTTAAAATCTAATAACCCATAGCAACCCATCAAAGGTCAGAGGTTGCCTTTCATTATTTTAACTCCCCCATGCCATTGAATGCAAACTGTTTGGTTGTTATGGGTTACAAGAAGGCAGTAAACAATTGACCTTATTGATATCTTCCACTGAATGTTCTTATCTTTGAGTATCTTATTAGCATCTAAGATCCTGCACAAACACAGGTTATTCAATGTCCATATATGCAAGAAGATTTTAAACTCTATTAAATACATACATTTGTGGTTATTACAAAATGTTTTTGTGTATTTAACATCAGTGTAAGAGATTATGAATAAACTGTGTGTGACAGTTATTGAGATTTCAATGTGTATGTATAATTTGGCATTATTTTATACTTTTATAGTTAACAAATATGTTACAAAAGAAGCGCAAGCTGATGCAATGGTTCAGTTAATGTTTCACTAATTTTTGTGGGCAATTCTGCTAACTATATTTGCCCTATAAGTTTTAACTAGTTTGATATTGAATATAGTTGTTGATTGTATGAGATACTCACTAATCATGGATTTGGGGCCTTATTGACTAAAGTTTGAATTCACCTATCAAATTAACTTCACTACAATTTGAATCCCATCACCAAAATAGTCACAAATTCACTTCTCATTTATGAAGCTGTGGATAGATTTGTCGAACAAGTGGACTGTTGTGGATGCATTTGCATGTGTAGTGTGGTTAAGTCAGTCAAATAGAAGTAGGATGCGAAGCCATGCGAACTGATGTGAATTCCCCTAGTGAAGTACAGTGATGTCATCCTCACTATATCCCAGGATGGTATATAAGTGAATAATACATATATTTCTATAACACCTTGTCCATAGTTCAAGTTTAGTTCGAGACAAATTTATTCACAGCCCCCATTGTCAGTTTCGAAGAAATATGCACCTTATGCAACAACGGAGCCCTCCCATCAACCCCCAGTTTACCACTCTGATGTGGTGAAGTTAAACAGGTGGATTCTGAGCACTATGTAGTTAAATTCATGACTGTGACAGACTCATCCACTTGCAGAATGTGCAAAGTACCTGTGCACATGCATGAGCAGCCTGGTCTTTTATAGTCATTTATAGCTACTTTGTTACAGAGGCCCCCCCTTCTCTTATAGAAACCCCTCTTTATAGAGAAGCCCCTCCTTTTAGTTAAAATCAGTTAACTGTAAATAAAACATTTTAAGGCAAAATATTTAAAAAAAAACATAAAAACATCAGAAAATTATATAAATGTTTTATCATCTAAATAAGGTAATTCAATAGAAAATATAGGAAAAATAATAGAAAGTAGCATTGTGAAAGTTTAATATTAATTAAGTTTAATGTAGATTTAAAATGGGCAGTTTAATTTGAAACCTAATGGAGAGAAATTCTGTTTCTGTGATACTCTGGTAAGAATAATAGACTGTATTTTTTTTCTTTTTTCCCACCAAGGTCATCTATAAGAAACATGTATGTTGTAATTTCTAAGAAAAACAATCTGTTATTTATAAAAGGTATAGAGAAAGCCATACAGGTTGGAAAAATAAGAAGCACCTTCAAGCACATTTCCAAAGAAGAATATTAGCTGAACTGCCTTAGGTAACTAATTCTAGCTTTTCCTGAGACACTGCAGCTTGAAAACATCCTGAGGATAATGATCTAGTACAACCATACTTTTCTGTATCCCTGCCTTCTGCATGACCTGACAAGCAGTGCCGGTTTCTGAGTCCTTGAGCAAAATAACACGTTTACTAATTGGAGAAACTGATTGTTTCTCCTGTAGGCTATGCTGCTCCCATCTCAGTCAGATGCTGAAAGAAATCATTCTTTATTATAGCCACTAATTCAGAGGAAATATAAAATGAGCCTTATTAGGTGTCTGCCCTAATTTGGTTGAAAACAAATATCTTACATTAAAAAGTTGGTTAGGACAGTGCGATTCCTGATTTGTTAATCATTTCTAGAAATTAGCTCAGGGCTGACTCAATGAATTGTAGGGGAATAAGGTAAATGTAACATTTCATGACCTTCTTGTTTAAAACAATAGCATGCTGCCTTTCTAAATATTCAAATATAAAATTTACCGCTTTTACAAAATCATCATACTTTATAAAATATGGTCAAAGGCACAAATGTATACAAATTAATTATTTGTTAATTAAAAAGAAAAAACATGTCTTCTATTTGGGCTTTTTAAAGCTAGGGGTCTTGATTGCCTTTTTGGCTTAATAGATATAACAGACTTGGTTGAGAAAACAATTCCTAGTTTGAATTCTTTTAATTAGTTTCTCAGTTTGAATAAACACAGCTTTCTGACTTTGTGTATGCACAAAACAAGGTTGGCAAAGCTCTGGGAGAAATTGAAATAACTGCACTTTTATGGAAAGTAACTCCACATATGGAAAGTGTGGCTGTAGAGAGTTAGATCTTGTGGTTTGGTGAACCCTACATTTCAGGGTGGTAGTTTAAGTAGAAAGGCTGCAGAAGCTTTACAAGGATCTACCAGGACAGAGAAGCTTGTTCTAAAGAGTGCAAGTTACAGTCAGTCCAGTGATCTAGGAGAGTAGACATGGATTGATACCGTACGATAGGCAAGAGTCTGGTGAATGGTCTCTTTAACTCTACTGTATAGTTAGTTGGTAAAGAGGATTGAGTCTGAGGTTATGCTTATATTTTTGTAATTTTAGATCTGTGCTGCTCTGCATTGCTAACTAGATGAATGCCCTTTATTATCTGTTTAAAGAATCCCTGAGCCTAGTGTGGTAAACTTTTTTTGATGACATGCATTGTGTATTGCCACTGTCTTATTAAACAGAAAATAGGTTTAATGGCTTGGCTAGTACAGTACAGTGCTACTTAGTAGTGTATGGCTAGTGTAGTGCTCTAAATGAAGTTGAGACTCCGTCACTTGCTTGATAACTGAATTACATGTGCATGCGCACAGATAATGATGATAAATAACACTCCTAGAGCCGATATAGTTTGCTATGATATTATTAAACTAAAATGAGAATGATAAGGTCTGACAGTGCTGAATGCCTTCATCTTACTGGTTTAAGGACCTAAGTCTGCAATCTACCAACCAGTAATAAAAAAGTGGAATGGTTCATTGATAGAGAAGAGTGACAGCAGTATGCATTCAATAGGGTGCCCAAATACAGGAGAGAGTAATAAAAAGCATTATGGGTATTTATATAATGACAGGAATGATACAGTGGTATGATGGAAAATGACACCAATATGGGTAAAAGCAATTTATAAATAAGTGAGAGAAAGAGAGGATAGTGGTAGAGGTAACTATATACCACATCATATCGAAATTTTCGATTAGTTTAATCCTGTTTCATTGTCAATTTTCATTTACTTGTAATATTCAATTCCATTGATTTATAAAGGATGGTTAAAAATGTCTCCTCATCAAAATACATCGTAATAAATATCAACCAGAATGTGACACACATTGTTTTTCTGCTAGGTTCACTTTCCACTAGGGATCGATATACTGTATATATGTACTTTTTTGAGGGAAGAACTTTTCCGACTTTGGCTAAGTGACAGAACCAGCGCTATAGGAAATAATGGTTTATGCCTGAGGCAGGTGAACATTTTTGGGTGATAAAATTTTCTTTGAACAGAATTGTAAATATCCCCCAACAGGGAGAAAGATGTGTTTTCTGGCAGCATCTGACTGTTTAGAACTACTGACCCTATCATGCAAAAAATAAATGAATAGGGTAAAGACTTACCCTGTTCAAAACAGAGGTATAGTGCCCAATAGAGATAAAAACAATTAAACAATAAATGTAAAAATTTTTTAAAAACCTCAATGAGTTCTTATTATCCTTAAAATAATAAAGAGTCAAGTCCTGCGTCCGATCCACAGAAGTCGTCTGCCAACAAACTTCAAGGTGAGTAGATATCAAATGGTCCTTAGTCAGGAGTGGTGGATGCACATCCACCACTCCTGACTAAGGACCATTTGATATCTACTGACCCTATCATGCTTTACTTGCAGCAGATAACTTTTAAGAACCACGATGCTTATTAAACCGCATTTGACAGCTTTCCTAGTAGATGCCAAGACAGGTAGTTAGAATGAACTTTCTCTTCCAAACAGATTGTGGGAATGTTTAAGGTACTCCAGTGTGTAACACTACTGAAATTACCAAATTGCCCCTTTAATGTCAAGTACCTACAGTATATAGTGAACCTGCTGAAGTGCGGACTGGAAATAAGTTTAAATGCATGCTACCTGGCTTTTTAAAACTGCTGCAGTCTGTAGTATGCATCTGAACTAACTTCTAATCAGCACTGCAGCATGTGCATTTAATGTGTTCAGATTTAAAGGGATGAGGTGACAGTCCAAACTGAAAAAAGGCCTTTGTCAAATCCAGATTGTTTCATATATTGGCAAAAAAAAAAAATCATATTCTATATGAAACCAAAACCCAGCAGTGAAATAAAAACTAAATTAAAAGACATTGTTCTGTGCACATTTCTGGTTATAAATATGATGATCAGTAAAAAATACCTTTTGACTGTGTTACAATCATAATGCAAAATACATAGCTGTAAAAGACTATTAATAGATTTTAAAAATATTATCAAAGGCTTCTAACCTGCTGCAAAGTCTCGATTGCAGCTCAGCCATGTGGGACAGGAAAATGTGTACATCTTGAATCACTGACTTTTTGGAA
This sequence comes from Pipa parva, assembly GCA_019650415.1. Lineage (NCBI taxonomy): Eukaryota > Metazoa > Chordata > Amphibia > Anura > Pipidae > Pipa > Pipa parva. Next base: position 16,780 of record WMED01001217.1, read on the forward strand.
AGCATAAGGGATTTATTCAGCATTTGCCACTGGGGAATGTGCTCTGCACTTAGCAATTGTCAATGTGTAAGGTATTTTTGGCCCTTGCTTATTTATATATTGACTCACTGACTGTGTATTTACTGTTAGTAATGCAATAAAGGATATTTAATGACAGCCAGGGATATAAATTTATACGTATATTAAAACTGTAGTATGTGATAAGTACAAGATACTCTATTTTGGAATTAAATCTATGGGGCTTATTCATCAAAGTGTGAATTCAATAGCGAATTCACATCGCCTTGTGTCTGTTGCTCTGACAGACATGAATTCAATACTCCTTATTGACTAAATGGCATATACTTCCTTGGGGAAGACATGAACAGCGTTGATCACTATTTCAGCCAAAACATTAGCGGATGCTTAGTTATGTAAATTCAGCCAAAGGAAGTAAAGTGATGTCATTATCCGATGATTTCCATGGATGAAAATACTATTATTAGGCAGGACTGATTATTGTCACCACTTTGTCACATTTTGGTTACCGCTATGATCATTGCATTAAAGTCACCTACATTAGAACATGTGAATTTTGCACCCCTTTTTAGGTGACATTATTACTAACTCATGTTATTTGATCACTTTATTTTCTATCATTTCCGTCCTTTGAATGTACAGTCGCTTTACACTATACCCAACCCCCTTATTCACCACTTTGATCTTAGTCAAACTAGCGAATATGGAGCAGTTTGCTTTGGCAAAATATTACTTCTACACACTACTTTGTAAGGTGTTTAATTGGAAGTGAATTTGCTGCAACTCGGAGATTAATAGTTTGAGGTTGATGAATATGCAGAAATGGGGAAAGTGTTGAATTCTGACCATTACACAACTGTTTGCACTTTGCTGATTATTCTTTGATGAATATCCTCCGTGACTGGGAGAAAGTGTCATGCTGAAGCAGCAATCAGTGGGTAAAAACCAGAACCACTGGTTAGATATAATGGTGTGTCAATTCTTTTCTCTTTTTAGTATTAGTTTTCCTTTCAAATAGAAGCCTTATTCAACTCATGCATTATTCACTTTTAATATGTCACATGATCTAAGTGAATCAGTTATAGATAATCATTTTTGTGAAACACTTCATAGAAATGTTTTTTTCCATATGACAAGTCAAGCCTTCTGTTTAGGTGTGCCACTCCTTTCCTAACTGCCTGGAGTTAATAACTTGCTCCTCGTTTCTTAAAGTCAAGCTGCAATATCATAGTAACTATAAATTAGTTAAAAGGTTAGGAAAGGTTTATATACTACAATGTATTTCCCTCATCATCTAACATTTAGGTTTTAGTTAAAACAACACAGTCTGTGTTCAACGGCAATGCTAAAAACTTTGTAAACTGCAAATATAACAAACAGTTTATTAAGACAGCCACCACAGGTTGTTGCATCCAATAACTGTTTGGAAGGGCCAATTCCTTTACGTAGACTCCTCCTTACTGGAAGTAATCTCCTTGGCAGAGTTGGGAAGGGACATTAGACGAGTGTGTGGGCTGTGACTAGCTCGGTGCCAATGTAATTTTTTGCTTCACAGTCATTCTCCCTGAACACCTCTGATTATGTCTGCTTGTGTTACAGCTGCAAGGGTTGAATTTTCCTTATATGACTTTTACTGTTCCACCCAAATGTGTTAACCACTTTTCAGCTCATGCCTTCTGAATCCTATTTTCACACTGCAATCAGCAGCAAGTAGGCATGGAAATATGATTAGAATTGGCAGTTTGTTTTACATATATTATATGAACTACAGTAGCTTGTTTTACAATGAAAAAGATGGATAAACTTTTGTGTTTGTATATAAATTAAATGGATAAGTAAATGATACAACTGAGCTACTCTCAGGTTGATGTCAATAGGCCCAGCCTCCAGGCTTGCTCTCTCAGGAATGGACTTCTTCTAAAAGAAAGAAAAGATCAGTCTGGTATTGATCTTACTGAGTGTATGCATGGCAAATGACTAATGACAAATAACTAGCAAATAAGCCTTCTTTCAAACAGATTTTTGTTTTCATTAAAGGAGCATAAAATACATACCTAGTAGTGCTTGCCTTTTACCTCTTATCTTTTCCTACATAGTCATTTTTCCATATTCTGCATCAGTGTGTAAAACAAATATTTTTTTATGCACTGCTTGGTAAAACCTACACAGTCCCAACACTCATTTCAACCTTTTTTTTTTTGATTTTAGACAATATTGCAGATATTGCCCATTACAAATGTACATCATGTACATACACGTCCAGATGCAGCGCAGTGCACTTCTCTTCTTAGATATCTGTGAATCTGCACAATTTGTTTATCTGAGATCCCTCAATTTTCTGTCCTGTTTTCCATTGAAACAATCCCTAGATGCTTTGCAGTTTTTTTTTTCCTGAGGCATACCAACATATGTTTGGCAGCATCAGTAAAGACATACCCTTAAATTCTGTGCAATTTCTTTAGTGCAGCATAGTGAGAGTTAACAGCGTTTCATCATCTGAATCTTACATGGTCATAAAACATTGGCCTTTGAGGAACTTGGTTGTTGACCTGTGTTGACCTATCTGAAAATAAGCCCTGGATCAAATCAATACAGGTGAATGAAACCATCCTTAATAGATTTGACCCAATACATCATCAGCATCATAGACTGGAGAATGAAACAGGTAAAATAAAGGTTTTCAACACTTAAAACTATGACATGAATCTTGTCTGCTGCAGAATGGGCAGAAAACAAGAGATCAGTTACTTTTAAAAGGGTATGGAAATAGGTGACATGTGTAATGGTTTCAGTTTGTTATAACCACATCAAGCTTAACACAACCCAGATATAGGTATTAAAAACGAAGATATGTTTGGAGAGGTCCCCTGTAGTGGTGGAGATGTGAAGGGATGATATTATATGAAACAAACATGATTCTATACTGTCTGTATCTAATATCTACTGTTTCTGTGGATAAAGGGAAGGTTTGGGTCCATAGTAAACATGAGATTATATATGTTTATCCCACCAAAAACATTTAGCAACAATTTATCAGTACATTGATTGACCATTTCCCCAACTGGCTGCCCCTCAAGATTTGCTGGTTGTACTGATGGACAATATAACTAATTAGTTCCAAGCAAGACAAAGGTTGAGCTGCTGTTTGGTTATCCATATTGTTCTTTGTTTTACACAGTGATTGCTGGCTAAAAAGCAGATCAGACTTTCCAGCACTGTACTGTTGTATGTGTGCATAATTTTAGTTATAAAGTGCCACAAATTTACGCAGCACTGTACAATTCAGCAATACAAGTACAATACAGACATGGGAAAAGTGCATTACACAATACAAGTATAATATCACAAGGATACTTCACTTTAAGGGGGTTATTCACTAAGGTGTGAATTAGACTGTCAAATTCACAAACAGCAGATTCCCATAACAAATCCATGACAATTTCCCCATTGTAAAGTCACAACAATTTTTTAAAGTTAAGATTGTGACAATTTTCCCATAAAAAAGTCACGACTGCTACAATATTCTCATTATAAAGATGCAACTGCAACAGTAGCAGCCTATTGCAACTGTCTTTATCTGGGGAATTCACACCTATAGGCAACAATTCGGTCTTTAGTGAATAACCCCCTAAGTGCTAGGTTGTGGTTGACACAAGATGTTGGAGGTCACTGCCCCTTAGAGCTTACAATCTAAATGGGAGGAAGACTTACAAACAATGATAGAAGGGTGATAAAAGCTGTAAGCACTGGTCAATAAATATTAAGCATAAATAACTAAGAAAGGATAAAATAAAATATATACATAAAAATCAGTGATAAATATCAGTGCTAGCGCTCCAAAAGGTAGGACTTCAGTTTGGTTTTAAAACTGCGGTGTTGTAAGGAGAGACTGCAACTATAAATCCACATTCTGGTTATTATATATATAAAATAATAGTAAATCACTAAATGGTTTTGATGAAATAAACTAGTACAATCCCACATTTAATCATGACCCAAACTTCCCATTTAAGAATCCAATAAAAGCTTTCTTTCTGAAAAAGGTCCAGCTGGCTAATTTTTTTTTTTTTTGTGTGTGCAATTGAGTCAAACTGGAAGCCATAAAGTGGTAATAAAACCCCCTCATACAATGCAGAGAGTAAGAATTTCTCAACTAACCTCTTAAACACTCACTCTGTTTGCCTTATTGAAAACTGAAATTGAAATACTTACTTCATATTTAGAATATGTTATTAAAATAATATGAGGGGTTTAAAGAAAAATTTGTGATAAAAAAAAAAAAAAATCAAGAACTCTTTCCAGTCAAGCACATGCCTATAATATTCACCATGTATAAACTTATTCTACATTCATGCCTTTGGGTTGGGTGGTTTTCCCAAATAGTACAGCACCATCTCTTGGTTGCGTTCTGAAAAAATCTCCAAACATTCAATAGCCGCACCTCCCCACTGCGTCTGATCCTGATGTGACCGAGGTGAGCCAACAGGAGGAAACTGTTTCACCACCCCCATGCCAGACCACACCTGGCATAAAGTGGGTCACAGATGACTGTATGCTCTGTGCAGTTTTTAGCTGAATGATAAAGCGGAACTGAGTATGAAAGTCCAAGGATCAGAAATGGTTTGAGGTTAACCCTGTTGGAAAGGACAAAATGACAAGTTTGTTTTCTGTCCTTCGTTTCCCTCTGTCATTAACACAGTGTCATGCTGTAGAATGATCAACAGGACGTTAGAGATGAAAACAGCTTTCCAATCCAAACCAGAATCTGCAATTATCTAGAAATAAAGGAGGAATGAAAAATAAACTCTCAGTACTAATCGCTAGTGTGTTCTGTTAGCTGTGGAAAAGAACTGAACAAATGTAGCAATTTACTTCTGCACTTGGTGGAAGGCGGATCGATTTTTTCCATAACCAGAAAAGAAATTCCCTTACAGTGAAATATGAAGCAAAAGTCAATTTGCTGAATGTTGTTAGTTTATTTACTCCATATAAACCACACAGAAATAATAACAGTTAACATGGCCCTGCAGAACATAAGAAAGAAACATGGCTAGCTTTAAGCATGTACGGTTAGAATGGGACTGTTGGGTGGAGGCTTGTATCAGTGTTCCAGAAATACTGCCTTTCTCAGAATAACCCTTTTACATACAGCAGCTTTACTATTTGTTTTGATTGCCACAAGTCATTGTCGAAGTGCTGAATTAACTAGCTATGTATGGTTCGGATTCATATTAATCTAATGAAATTTAACTCTGCAGGTATGTGGCAGGTTTATTGGATTAGGACAAAATAGATAATAAGCAAATTTTTGCTACACAACAAAGGTTATTTGCTCTGATTTTTTAAAAGAATCTCATTAATTTGAAAAGTTCAAATAGAAACTAAGGGGGTCATTCATTAAAGTGCGAAAAGTCGCGTAAATGCTGGTATTTGTGTCCTTTCGCGACTTCTCCAATACCACTTATGCAACAAACTCTGCGATATGACAAATTTGCGACCAATTCTGATGCTTACTCCAGTTGCGGATTTTGCATTCATGTGCACAGGTAATTTGGCTATTCAGCATGCGATGGAGTCTGTCGAAGGAGTGGATTCTGCCAGGTGTACTGTTCTGTATTCACCTGTTTGCCTTCGCCAGATCAGAGTGGTGAATTAAGGGGTTGATGGCAGGGCTCCAGTTTTTCGTAAGGCAACAATTCATTCAAAATGAATAATGATGACTGTAATGTAATTAGTTTGCTACTAATCATGAACTAGGCACAAGTTAACATATAAAAATAAGTATTTTCCACTTATATACAGTTTGTGGGATATGATGAGACTGACGTCACTGCCCTTCACTGGAGGAATTCTCCTCTCTCAGCATGACTTCTCATCCTACTATTGTGCGACTGACTATGCCTGCAACCGTGTCCGCTGCTCCATGAATAAGGAGAAGTGAATTTGCGTCTTCCTGATCGTAGTTACAGGAACAGACGTGAAGTCACTATGCTAGGCGAATTCACACTTTAATGAATGACCCCCTTCAAAGTTTTAAGTTATTTTCAGAGTTTCAAGCAGATTTCAAAGTTTTGAAGGTTGGAATTAAAACTTAGTTTTAAATTATATAATGTATATATCTGGCACCATTTTAGCTCTTTATGAGACCAAGAGAAAACATGTGGCAGCTAACTGGGAAAATTTAAGGGCTCCTAGTATAAACTCAGACAGTAATGATCACAAGGGTTTCTTTAAAAGACCATAACAATTGTGTACTAATTTACACAATATGCTACAGCAATAAAATAATATCACAATTCATGCTCTTTGTCAGCTCTTTACTCCTGTTTTCTATATTATTTCCCCCCCCCAAACTACACTAAATTACATAATATTTGCTGATTGTCCCTAGACACAAACAGTACTTTTCACTGTTTTTCTATTAAGAAATGAACCACCACTCTGAGTTCTAACTATTGTACTAACTATTCTACTGGAAACAAGCTTTCTAACCTACTGGTGATACAATCCTTATTCAGTGAGGTTTTAAAGCTTGTTTTTCTCTTAACCAAAGATATTTTGTTTCAATAAAAGGTATCACAACTATGTCTAACATCTGAACCTGTGATTATCCTACAATACAATACAAATACAATACAGTACATACAAATTCTTTTCTACTGTGCATCTGAGATAATCACACTCAGCACTGGGTTTGCCTTTCATTAATTCATGATTAGCAAGGGCTAATTGGGAATAAATGAGCATCTATTGACATTGTAAATATTGATTCTGATGGGCAAAGTAAAGCTTGAGGAAGTCCTGAGAGCTACTGTCATTCCTTATGATGATTTTAGTGTGTGTGCTCAGTAGAATACTTCACTCATGGCAGCACATACAAGCTGAAAATCTAAAAGGAAAGCACAAACAAAACAAAAGGCCTCATAGTGCCATATCAGTGGTAAAATTCAAGATAGGAAATGGTAGAAACCAATCCACCTATAGAGCAAACAAAAGAATATATTGTGCTGATGTGATGGAAAAATGCTGAAGAATGAAAGAATCTTCTGGTGATAGTCACTCATGACAAACCACTCTGACAGTGGAAAAACTCACCAGATCAACATGAATATGCGTGTATATAATATCAAAACTGTAGAATCTCAGCAGTAAATCCCAGCATGAAGAAAGATCCCAATCCAGAAGACAACTAGTGCTTCACATGTATCCCAAATCCCAACAATATCACATACAGGAATAAGAGAGATCCAACATAGCATAATACTGTTTTAATGAATAAAAAGTTTTTTAAAAGCCAACAAGGTACTCGCAAACAGCGGAGTAATAAAAGCATATCATAAAAGATAGTGGTAGTCCTTTTCTCAACACGTTTCCCTGCTACAAGTGGGCAGCTTCCTCAGGAGATCCTACAAGCTCATGGAAACTAAAACATTGAACAAATAATCTGGCAATGCCATTGCAGCTGAGTGTTTATTTTTTATTTGCATTTAGGCTATAAATTGGACATAAGTGAATTTACAAAACTATATAAACCTGTATGACTTTTTCTGTTCTGCAAACATAGGACATACCAGTTTTCAAGACAGACACAACAATCTAAAGTCAAGCAGAAGTTGCACCAGTTCTCTACAAAACCTTGGCTAATAGGGCATCATACACATAAAAATCTATTTAAGTATATTGAAATGTGTTTTCATTTCAGAAATAGAACTCCTGAGGTCAGAATGAAATTATATTGGTTGAGAGATGATAAGGGGATGAGTAATGATGAGTAATGAGTTAGTTGGAAGGGAAGATGCAGGATGTGTCTAGTCAATAACAAAAATCATTTCTGATTTAAAATGTGAGCAACATCCAGCCACACCCTCTCCTTCCAAAATATAAATGTGCTCATTTGGGCTGTACAATGGCTCCATAGTTGACTTGCATCTTTGGGACCCTGGGTTTATTCAGTGTGTCTTTTAAATGGAATTCTAAATATATCTTCTACTTGTGAATGAAATTGGATCTAGCCTGTATGTTAACTCATTCAAAATTTGGCTTGATAAAGAGCTTTGGCAAAAACATGTAGGGCCTTATTGACTAAATGCTGAATAGTCATGCATAGCTTTGAAATCGCAACTGATTGCCACTTGAGCAAACTCTGCACACCAGTCTGATGTAGTGATTATGCAACCAATTTGTGCGACTACAATAGTCATGATCTTATGGAGCACTTCTCATCAGTTTGTGTGCGCATGCACAGGTACTTCTACTATTGACTAAGTGTGTTGAAGGAGCAAATGCGATTAATTGTACTGCTCTGAATTCAACTGTCGGACTTCACCACATCAGACTGGTGAATTGGGGGGGGGGGGGGGGGGGGGGGGGGTTGATGGTAGGGCTCCAGTGTGGAATAAGGTGACTATTTCATCAAAAGTGTCGATGGCAACTGCAACTAAACTAGTCTACTACTAAACGTTCACTGATATACAGTTATTGGATATAGTGAGGATGACGTCACTGCACTTCACTGGTGGAATTCACATCAATTCACATGACTTTGCATCCAATTTCTATTCGACTGAAGGCGTAGCAGTTCTGTCTGCTGCTTCATCAAGAAAGAGAAGTGAATTTTCTTCTATTTAATAATGCAACTCAAAATTGTAGTGAGGTGAATTTAACTAAATGAAACGGACATAGAGTTACTGGTACCTCTGGGGGCACTAAGGTGTACTGTGGCAAAGTGAAAGTTTACACACAGGAACATGGGAGGTACAACTCTGAAATGACTAAGGCAACTGCATTCATTTATTTAATGAATTAAGGATTTGTATTAACACATTTGCAGACCCTAAGCTATTTAATCAAAGCCTAAATATCAAAATGATGGTAAATATACTATACCACTCGTGGAAATAAATCTGATAAATTACATCTAAATGTAACTATATTATATGTGCAGTAAATGGCATGGCAAAAACCTATGCTGGATCGTTAACTTACTAATGACACGGGAAGCATACCTTACCACCTGCCACAGACAGCAGTAATTTCTGCATTCCTGTTCGCAAACTAAATATCTAATAGACTTACTCTGCTTCACCCAGAGTTCTGCTGGAACATATAGAACAAAGTTTATCTTAAATATTCCCAGTATTACTGTTTGCGGTTTATCCTCTCAAGTGAATAACAAAATATAATTCTCATTATCCCATGGCCATAAAAATGCAGGCTTGTTGATTTTGTTGCTGGACAATGACTCAAGGAGGCCGGGTTTGTTTATTTTCCTTGTAGCTTTGACCTTGTCACTTAAAAACTAAGTTCTATAAAACATGACCTCACTTTTTTTTGAAATTCCATGAATAGTATAAAATTTATTTTTGATATATAAATGGCCACACCCAATGCTGGGAAAGCAGTCATAGGTTAATTTCCATACATAAAAGGCTAGGCAGAAACATACTCTATAATAAGGATAGATTAAGAGTTAACTGCCATTGCTCCCAGTATTCCTTTTGATGTTTATCCACCAATATGATGGCACAACCTGGAACAAAGGTAAGGAAGCTCTGGGCCTCTTGTCTTGTTCAGTTTAATAAAATGGCAGCTGCTTGTCATAGATAGGAAAGAGTACCAAGTTATGGTCTTGCCAGAGGAGAGTAGTGGTGGGTGTAGGGCAGTGGGATCCAGTAAGATAGGGCTAGGTTCCAGTGGCCGTGGTGCCAAAGATTCTCCAGTGGATTAGGCAATTAGGTTAGGGTGCTTGAGTAAAGTGTGAAGCAAGTGCCTGAGAGGGAATTAGAGGTAGCAGTGTAATGCTAAAATATACCACAAGTTGCTCAACTATATCACACATGTGATTCACCCCATTTATTGGCAGTTAGTAAGAAATCACATTTTAGGGATCAGCCTCTTCAACTTGGTACCACTGTTTGATAAAAAAAATGTGTGATACAGTTATCATTTGTAAACTTCAAATACAGCGCAAATTGTACCTCTCATTTACAAAAATAGACACATAGGATCAACTTCCTAGTGGGAGACTGTAGAAAGAAATTATATTTATTCAAATACTTTAGAGATATATAATTCAGAACTGAAAGATTTACAAATGTAATGTAAAGAAAAAATGTATGCGTTGTGTATATTACGGCAAAATTTGTTACGCCTAAAATAAAGAGTCAAAATTATGAAATGCAGCAGCTTGTAAGGATGTCTGACAGTGTGTGGAGAATGTGATTAGTAAGTCCTCTAGGTAGAGATGAGAAATATCAATTTGCACAGCATTTCAAGTTTTCAAAATGTACCTCTGCACATTGTTATAGCTCATGCATTGAGCAAAGTGAGAATGATACAGTATTAATGTTTACATGTTGATATATATGTGTGCATGGGGATGGGGAAGCCATATGCCATAGACCCCTCAGCTTCCCCTTATTTCATTTCAGTAATATGGTAAGGTAAAGTGTGGGTGGGTGTGTGTGTGTGGGGGAGGGAGGGAGGGGCAGGATTCAATAGCCTAGAAGGGATCAATGGCTGACCTCACAGGATACCCCATAGTGATGGTGGGGTTGAGTTGCCACAAATAAATTAAAGGAGAATTATATTCAGATTACATCTTTACATATGTAGTACTATATGTTAGTGAGAATCGGTTCTCTCCAGTAGATGTTTCATCTGAAGCACTATGATTTATTACAAAGCATTTCTAAACTACCAGGAAATGTGTGTGTGATGTGCTCCAGCCAGTTTTCCATGAAAAGGTACCCTCCCCTAGACATTTTTGCCCTACTTACTGCTTAATGATTGCTCACAAGTTAGCTTTCCTCTGTAATCTTCTGCATTCCAGGAATGTAAACAAACATGTCTGATGAGGCCAAAAAGTCAGCAAACTGCTTAACCAATAGCAGTCAGGCAGCTTTTTCTTCTCTTGTTTAGCAGTTATATCACACACATTTCCTGGTGTGGGTGTTTATCTGTGCTGTGTAATAAATTATCGTGCTTCACATGAAACATCTACTGAGAAGAAAAAAACAAAGTAAACTTTCTGCCTAATTCTAAGACCAGCCCATCTCTTTCTTGTTTGTGGGTGTTGAAGTGAATATGCATTACAAATTACCTGCAAACCTGTCAATGAAGAAAAAAGAAACAATTAATGAATTAGTTTCTCTCTATCCACTTGTACCATTATTTTGAGTGGGAATTTATACTTTATAGTGTCATATCATATCCACTGAGTTAGCTAGCAGTAATCCCCAGGGCCAGATTATAAAGACAATTAAGTTATAGTAGGATATAATAAAATAATAACTGGGCACTAAGGGTTTCTTTTAAATAAACATGTCAATTGACATTTATTAGCAGAACAGGTACTTACAAAACAGGTTAATGCAGACAAATTGTTAGCTGGTTCACACAACTTTGCTTCAGCTTCCTAGTAGAATTCTGGAGGACCTACACTGACTGGTGGCCAACCTAAGGGTCGGATTTTCACTCTTTACCTCTCAGGTCTACCTCTTTAGCCTCTGGCCCAAATGCTAACTGGTACACCTGCTACAACCTATAATAAGAACTAAAACTTTATTCTAGCTAAGCAGCTACTCCCTGGAGCTTACATGCCTTTTTCAGGGCTGGCTTAATTGAGATATCTCAACCTTAAGATAAAAAGAGATCATAGCTAGGATGACCAGTTAAACTTCTAAGAAATAAAATCTCTTAAGATATGTTTGCCTACAAAGTAATCCATATACTGGAAACCCATCTATAACATTCTCCTGATACAATATAATCCAAGGATCTTTCTCTACTTTTCCTTACCAACAGGGCTGGCTCTCCGTATGGGCGGAGAGGGCCGTTGCCCTGGGCGCAATTAGCAAGG
>WMED01001218.1:0-28655 GCA_019650415.1 Pipa parva
GTGCTAGTGCTCTGACAGATAGGATTTCAATTTGGTTTTGAAGGTGGAGAGGGAATATGTAGTGAAATGCGTGTTTGGAATCTCTTGTAGTCAGGTAATGCCAAAGACTATTGGAGCGCAAAAATAAATAGGGGAAAAAAAGACAAAAGAGGGGAACAACTCCTAGTACGTTATCGTAAAACAAAATGAAATACACCACACTCATGAGTATGTGGGAGATGTGTTGAGATTGGAAATCCAAATTAAAAAAAAGGAGAACATGGCACACAAGGAATGTGTAATAAAATATAGGAGGTGACAATAAAAAATGTGAGCACCCGCCTGGGGTGATTGCACTCACCAGATGGCACAATATAAGCGCATAATGAATAATATTAGCACTAATAATAGCACTATTACCAGGTGAGTTTAAATAAAATGTACTCACTGGATTTTCTTTGATATAAGCTGTGGATTCCTTTTAGGTGTAACCCAGACCTTTAGTGACATCTATGGTCCTTTAGCTGTGGTTTAATCTTAGTCAGCCCGCTGTTAGAGGTATAATTCCCCACAAGAAAAATTTGCAATAGTGTAATATTGTAAAATTTGTTTTTAATAAAAGATAAAATTGCACTTACATAAATCAAAGTTAATAATGTTAATACAGGATACAACGATCCTCCAACGCGTTTCACCTATGTTCAGGCTTCCTCAGAGAGTTCTGGTTGATTTTTGAGTAAAGGGGGTTTGTATGTGTTTAAGGGCCTTTTATACTATTGAGGTATAATTTCCTGCCAAGGTTTTGGCTTGAAAACCAGAAGTGACATCACTATGTCAATGTCACTTTAATTAAGGTGTTATATTGGGATAGTGGGTTCACTGTGATTTGTAGTAGAAAGATATAAGGTAGGGGAAGGATTTATGATGCTCATTATGTTGGTACATATGTGCACACTACTGATTTCTTAATCTTTATTTTTTGGGGAACCGGAAACATGCGGTATGCATCACTTCTGGTTTTCGTAGTGGTGGAATGTTATTTTCCTTATTGTTCTGGTGTGGGGGATGATGTGGGGGACCAATATATATATAAAAAAAATGATAATAGTACCAATATAGAAAAAAAGTCATAAATAAAAGTACAGGATCTCACAAGTAAGAAAAGAATGGCTAACAAAATATATAAAAAGAAGGGCACATAGAGTTACTTTATGCATATTGTATTATGTTACAGGACCATAAGTCAATGTCTTTATTTAAGCCCCAGGGATGTAAGGACTTCATTTTGTATATCCATTCAGTCTCTTTCTGCGAGAGAAATGTACTATTGTTTCCCTTCCTCTGTTGAGTTTTTACTTTATCTATGGCAAAAAAATTAAAGGTGGGTTCTGAGTTTAGATGTCACTAAAAGTCTGGATTATGCCTAAAAGTAATTCACCGCTTATCGCAAAGGAAATCCAGTGAGTAAATCCAGTGAGTACTTTAAACTTGCCTGGTAATAGTGATTCTCCACTACATTGTCCTCTATTTCATCCCCTAGAGCAGGGGTTGGCAAAGTGCTCCTTAGCTGCCTTGCTGTGGCTCAGAGCACACCTCCGAAGCCCCGCCCATGACCACTGATGGCTCCTCTGATTGGCCGTTGGCAGTTCATGTGGTCAGGAGAGTTCGCTCCTCCCTCCCCCAGCGGCTCACAAAATAGTGGTGCCGCTGGAGAAGGGAGAAAAATGTCTCTCTCCTAAAAGAATTTTGCCGACCCCTGTACTAGAGTCATTGCAACACTCCAAATCTTTACTGGAATGCGTCAACATGTACAGTCTTTTACAGAGGTCCAGAAAGCAACAGAAGCCAATCAGTAGATGACATTCACTGCTATATTGGTGTTAGAGTAATGCAAGCTACCCTTTGATTAGTTGCTGTGGAATACTCAATTTCAGTATGGGTCAGCCCTGTTAATTCTTTACTCTGTCAATTGTTACAGTGAAAGGTTATCCAGCCTGTTGTGAAACTGTTGGAAGGTATAATGATGCACCCATATCTCTGGTTAAGAATTGTACTTCAGCTATTCTTTTTGTGCTTCAAGAAACGACTGGATAAAAAAATTAGAATTAGAATTAAAACCACTGGATAAAAAAATTAAAATTAGAATTGTGCCAGCTGATTTATTTTCTTGAGGAAAGCAGTAGCTTACAGAATTAATAAAATCTTCATCTGCCTCCCCCAGACTACTATAATGTAAAACTTCCCATAATCTCCAAGTATTCATTCTTTTGAATATTAAATATAACTTGCTTACTTTAAAATGCCTGACTTATCTTTCATTGATGCTATAAATTAAATTGAAGTTTTTGTTACAGAAAGATCCAACGTATTCTACAGAAAAGTCTTGTGTCAAAACAACTGGAAGCACTTGTCATCGTTCAGCGGTCTTCAAACCTCGCAAAGAATTTATTTAAATTGTTAAATACAGCAACAATTCAAAGTATAACTATCTGCACAATTCTCCTGATTGTTATCATCTCAATCAAACAGTGCAGATTTTGATATCCCTTTTCTATTTTTACAAATTGCATATTTTAAACTGCTGAAACATTTGCTGAAATGGATTATCTCAACCATCAATTAATTAATCCTACTGTGGCCCCTCCAGAGAGAGGTCAACCCTCATAATAGCACAACACAAAGGATTTACTGAATTTTGAGCTGGTCTGGTGACCTTTCTTCAGACTGGGGCAAAATTTCTTAAAATAAAAAATATCGATATCAGCCGTTTTTACCGATATTGCGATATCAGCCATTTTTGCTGATATCAGTGATATCACAATATTGAAATTCGATCGAAATCTGTTGATCTGTTCATTTCTATGGAAAAATCCATAATATTGCTGGAAATTCAATATTGCGATATCGATATTGCCAATAATGTGATATTGATACTGCCAATATCGGCAAATTGCGATATCATTATATTGGCAGTATCGATATCGCAGTATCGATATTTTCGATTTTAATAAATTTTGCCCTAGTAGCATTGTTAACAGGAACCCTAATGGGCATAATTAGCAAAGTATAATTTGTCCCACAAATATGTGAATTTACCACAATTCAACAGATCACCAAACTTCCTATATTGATTAATTTCTTGTGATGTGATGAATTGTCTCACTATTCGCAACAGTACAGCAAATGCAAATTCACAGACCATTTTGTGTCTATTTACTGCAAAAGCGACAACAGTTCCTATATTTGGTACAAAAGTGACAATTTGTCAAGGTGTACTGGCATTAAATTGTAGCAGGGTTCCTCTTTGTATTCTGCTGACATTATACTGTACTTAAAAGGCAAAAAATTAGATCCAGTGCCAGCATTATCTAGAAATTGTCTGCCACTGATATTAATTTTGCTTCAAGATGTCTATTTATGAAGAATCCACCACAATACGTTACCACAGCTGATGCTATTCACCTGACAATGCTCAAAAATTAATATGTGACAATATGGAACAATAAGGACATGTGATCTATATTGGTGAGAGTATCCTCAGCATTACTGTTGTTCCTGCTATTTTTATTTAACTATGTACTGTGGTACTTGACATTGGGTTATGGGATGTTATTGTCTCATATTACCATATAACTGGAATTAATTGTATCATTTACATATTTTTTTACTTTTTGTATTATATACTGTTATAATGTATACTGTTATTTTTTTAAATTACAATTTGATTGTCGATCCTTTTGATTTTGTCTTGATTCTTTTTTTGTTTGATTTTTTTTTTTTTTTGTGTGTGTATTTGTTGTTGGCCGCACAGCTCTGTTTTCTGTTTACTCACCATCGGATCACATATGATGATTCTGCTTTAGGGCACTTACGGAGATGTACAGAATTCCCCTTGTGTGTCCTTATTCTCTTTTGTCTCAATAAAGGATGCAATTTAGTTCTTTGTGTCACATTTGGGAATGTGTACCTAATTGCTGCAGACATTGAAATGAGCACTGTAAGTTTTCTAATGTTTTTAAATGTAATGACCACATTTTTTGCCACTGTTTTTTTTTTAAACTTAATGTGTTCTGCTGTACTGTGCTGAGCTAGAACGCTGTGCTACCACTAATACATTTCAAAAACAGTATGGACTTATCAAATATAAAGCATATGTTCTCTGAAGTGTTCTGAAAATGTTGTATTTAAGTGAATTTAAATAAGGCATACTCTTTGTTCCTAAACCTTGCAGTAATCATAACTGATTTTATGGAAGTGACCTTAATCAGACATGTTCACTCGGGGATTCCCATATAATAGATCCCTGAGTGACTAATTTCGACATTGATACCTCTGCTTGCATTTCAGTTAAACCAATTTGGCCTATTCACAAATGCAAGGTGAATATGTATTCTACAAGGTCAGTCATTAAAAGACCTATTGTTTACCATATATATATATATATATATATATATATATATATATATATATATATATATAAACTTAGACTTCTGGGAAACAGAAAGATTGATGTCCAGTTTTTTGTGATCTTTTAGAAATATCTACCCAAACCCATAAGCATCTATAACCTTATTTCTAAAGACCAAATGATTTGTTTTTATGTGGGAATGGGGATACCATATATTTCAAGATTTTATTTTTAGGTCTTGTCAGGCAGGATTAAATATAGGGGTGTTACTTGCTGTATCCACATGTATTTATATGTCACATCAAATTATTATTACTACAATCCTATGACAAACAACTGATAGCTTTACAGGGGCCTTTGCAAGTAGAAACGGTAGTCTCCAAGCTGCACCAAACAACACCTGATTCTGCGTGTCCTGTCCCACATTCAATAGGGTACTTCAGCAATAAAAAAGGGTGGCCAGTGCGAAACATGTACTGTAATGGCAAAATAAAGGTGGCTCTGATACAGGATTTCTCACAACACTGATTCCTAAATTATTATGGCTTCACAAGTGTGTCCCAGCCACAGTTACCAAGGGGATTATTGGCTAAAGTCCAAATTGTTGTGAGAATTCGCCAGCTAAAGATGGTTGCAATAGACTGCTATTGTCGCAGTAGCAACTTCATTATGGGAATATTATTGTGGTCATGACTTTAAAAGTGTCGCGGTCATGGATTTGCTGTGGGAATTCACTGTTTGAGAATTCAACAGTCTCACTTTAGCCAATAACCTCCACAGTGTTTTAGTGCTTACAGCAGTGAAATCTATAACTATGCAGTCACTATCTGCTTTACTTTCTAAATGAACAACTACACCAACTAATTAGAAGAAAAGATCAGCTTACCCTCCAGCCCCTGCTCTCTGTACTCCACCTATGTCTTCTGATCTTGTCAGGCACCATGATGCTCTTCACCTGCTCTCAGTTTTGCTAAACAGAGCAATCGCAGTAACTTACCCATCGATATGTATCTCCCCCCTCCCCATTGCAAATCACCCAATGGTGAAACCTATATTTATATTTCTAATTTAACTCTAGGCAGATTACTTCTTTACATATGCTGTACTATACCTTAGTGAGAATTCTTAAACACAATTATTCCCATAGGGCTACTGTAATTTTAGCGCTATGGAAATAAATAGTATAAACTAAATAAACCCCTTCTAGTAGGGGTCCCTAGGACCCCCACACCTTCCCCTAACATCCGCCCTCACTTAGCGCTAAGCTAGGAAGGGGATCGCTAATTGCAGGAAGTCGCTCCCTGGGAGCCGCTCCTCTTCCCCTATCCCATGCACCATTGTGCTCCTTTGGGGTAATGGGGGGGTCTGTAAAAATAAAAAGGGGTCCCTTGACTAAAGGGTGTGGAGGTGAGGGTGGTGTGGGGGTCCTATGGACCCCCAGTGTAGTTCCTGATTGATTACGCCTAAAGGTCAGCACATTGATTAACCAATAGCAGTCAGGCAGGTTTTTCTTGTTGCGTTGCGTAACTTTCCAGAAGGAAGGGTGGCTGGACAAAATGGCGGCTCTGAGGAAAACTAATTCGGGAACAAATGGCAAGTTTTATTTCTTCACTAAACTTTTTTTTTTTTTAACTATTTGTGTTGGCATTTGGCTTAGTATAAATTAGTTTTCTATGTATGTGTGCAGTTATATCAGCACTGGAGTTCCCCTTTATTATTCTGAGTCATCATATATTTAGGTGTAATATTGTTAAATGACTGTTTTTATTCATTTTGCTTTATACATTCAGAATCCTATATTTTTCCCTTTCTTATCCCACCATGCCAACTCAGTTTGTTTTAATGATCTTTATGCATTTTTTTGTGTGTTCTGCTATTCTATGATGATATATAATTTTTGTCATGATTGGTAAAGGGTATTCTTATATTGGTGATTTGTAAGTGTAAACAACGGAATCCAATGAATCCAGTGATACCTGATATTTTTCCTTTATGCCATGGGTCTAAGGCTGGCAACATCTGGACCACCAGTTACTCCTAGTGAATAGAGTGCTGTGCTGTAAACAGTTACTTTACAGATTATGTTAGGAACCTGTTTAATGTCCCTTTATTTTTCAGGAAAGGGCATAGGGCATTTTATCTGAAGGACCCACTAAATGGGACAGGAGTTATGCATTAAGATCACCTGTCTTCGTTTAAGTTTTAGTATTTTGTTTCAGATCATTATATCATTAGACTTGTTTTATATGCACGGAAAATCTCTCGTAGAGATTAACCTTTTACTAAATTTCTAAAATCATTTGGATAGGAAAATATGTTACAATGTACTGTCTGTTGTGAGATTTGCTTGTTACTATGGGAACTGGCTAACTATCCCATTTACTTTAGTCTTAAAGGCTGGGCTAGTTCTGGAGAGGTAGAGGGACAGAGAGAGAGAGAACTTTCTCCTTTAATGGAAAAAGAGTATTTGTAACATTTGTATTTATATAACTAGATATGATGGCAAGAATTTAGCTCTGGACAGTGAGTTCATAAGGACAATATGAGTATCAGGCTAAGAATCAATATTTCAGCCTGGTTTAATCAGAATATTGTGCCACCATCTTACATAACTGCTTCAGAAGACAAAGCTGAAGACAAGGCGGTTGGGCCATGATATGGAATCTTTGTATGTTGTTAGCAATAGCTGGTTCACACCATCCTATCTAGTAATAGAGTTTTTTCATTATTGCATTTCTATTTTTTTTTTCGGGGGAGGCGGGGGCTGTAAGGTTCTGATGACATGATGTTGGAGGCTGTAGTATAAACTGCCATCATTCTGTTTTGTGTCACAGTCAAATAATTTTCCTTTGTCAGGATCTATAAACCCAGATAAAACAGCAAGTCATGCAGCACAGACCTGCTACATCACAACGGTTCAGTGTTCAGAGATGATGGATTCAGTGTTCCTTGGGAGACATGATGAATATGGCAACTTACTGTAGGTCAAAAATTCAAGGAACATGTTTTAATTCTCGATAAAGGATCGTTTAAGAAACATGGTTTCATTTGCAATTAAACATGATTGTTTTTAAATAGTACTTCAATTTGGCGAGACTATTAAAATGAAATTACAGCACAGCCTTTGTAATATTTCATGAATGATTAAATCCTGATACTATTCCAACATTAAATTCAGGCCTGGTCATATAGGGCCCTTGGCCTCTTCTTTTCTGTCTGGTTTCATGCAGGGTGGAATAATTTGGGAGATATAAAGCTATATAAGGGTAGTCCATTTACATCCAACCCCTCACCTCCACACTCAAGTTCAGGTCAGTTTCGTTGGGTGCAGGTACTTTATTGGTGCAAGTGTACTGCAACATATCACAGTTGGGTGCCAGGAACACTAGAATAAAAATGGTTGAACAGTTCTTACTAATTTGAACATCACGTACAATGTATATTGGATGTTTGTGGATTAATGATATGCAGTGTCAACTGGCAAAGGTCACAGTTCACTAGGGGTACTCTTACTGAAATTTATTAAACTCGGAAAAGCAATTTGTGCTTTTCCGAGTTTAATAACTCGGGAGAATGATTTGAAGTTTCTCCAGGTAAGTATCGCAAGATTTGACTCGTGTAATACTTGCCATGACAAACTTTTTAAATTAAATTTATCCATGGAAAGGTAGCTATACTGTATGGTATACTGTATAACTTACCGGGAGAAACTTCAAACCAAAAGGCTTTTTCAAGTTTAATAAATTTCGCCCTTCTACAGTTTAAACCCCACTTTGGATTGCCAGCCTTCACTTAGGGCGTAATTCACCAAGGTGCGAACTCACCTTGCTATGCTTCGATTCACCTCGCAAAAATGGTTATGCGCTGGCTTCTCTCCTTCACGTGCACATCAGCGCACACTTTAAAGGTATTCCAGTCTCCTCACGACCACTCGAGTCACCTCGCGAGACTGGAATACCTTTAAAGCGTGCGCTGATGTGCGCGTGTGTAGGAGAGAAGCCAGCGCATAACCATTTTTGCGAAGTGAATCGAAGCATCACAAGGTGAGTTTGCACCCTGCTGAATTACCCCCTTAATCCATACCTCCCAATGTTGCAAGGGTGACCAGCGCTGTTCTCCCTTGCAACATTGGCACTGATATGACAGGCACACCACCTACTAATTTTAGATTGGCTGTGCTCCAGTGACATCACCAGCACACTGCCTGCCCACCCCTGATTGACTCTGAACCATGACTTCAATGAAAGAGGCAAGCTATCTGGTATAGGAATGGGAACTGGGACTTGGGGGAGAGGGATATGGGACAGGAATAGAAAAATATGACTGTCCCACAATATCTGGGACACTTGTTAGGTCAATGGACACATTTGGAGGTTTTAAATCCTTTCCCTGTTATCTGGCTCTCCTTCCCAAGGTGCTTTTTATTGCAGGATACATTGTTCTTAGTATTATTTTACTTTAACTGACACTCTGCAAATATAAAATTATGCATTGTTTTTAGGAAAGAGCTTCAGACTGCACTCATATTTATTTTTTTGTAATGAATTTCAATGTTTCAGAGAGATTTTACTGATAAATGAAATAATTACTTGTAACCTGCAGAATAAATTGCTGGTGCCTGGAGAATCTTTTTTTTTTTTTTTAAACTGCTCCTAAGGCTAAGCCCTCGAAAAAGAAAATGCTTTCGTTAAGTGTGTGAACATTACCTTTAAACTAATTCAAATATAGTATTTTGTCAAAAAGAGATATAATAAAAATGAACGTATAGAAAATCAATGTCGTATTCTATCATTTGTTCAGCAAGAACAATTTATTGTAAAATCAGGTAGTGTATGATTATTATACTCAGTGTAGTATCTCGTGTAGATAATTATATTACATCAGAACAAAATTCAAGGACATTTTAAAGGATGTGTTAATCAGTAAGAAAAATCCCCACTGAGAAAAAAAAATAGATCTTTAGGTCTAAGATGCCTCTTTCCCTAAGTCTATGGAATAATGTATCTGCTCCATAAAAGGTTTACACTAAACATATGCTGAACATCTTCCTACTATGGCATTGTCTACAATCAGTAAGCATTTTAGTAACTCTGCTGCTCTAAACCATGGATGTCTAACTGCGGTCCTGAGCTGTTGGTGCACTGCCAGCATCCCCTGCAGTTAGCATACTTCTGTGCTAAATATTTTGTCCAGATGGAGAAGGGGCTTCCTACAGAGGCTCCCTCTAAAGTCTCGATGTGCCTTTGGCTAAAAGGCAAAGTTTGGCTATTGCTGTCCTAAACATTATTCTCAAACCATTCCCCACAATTACTTTTACTAAGCAACACATAGTGCCCAGTACTTCCAGGATTTGAAAGAAAAAAACAGCAATATAATGTGAATGATTATATATATATAATCAAAAGAATGTTTTCCAATGACATAGTTTCAAGTATGTATGTTTCTAAGGTTGAGGAGTAGACCCTCATTCAAGCTCTGTGGGATTTGCCTTCTTCTGCTTAGCTTGTGTTTGACTTTATTAGTAGTTCTGAAAATGATGACTGTGTTGTTGGCAGGTAAAATGAAGCAGAAAGCTATGACATGCTGAGAATTAAATTCAGCTATTTTTTTTATTTTTTTTATTTTCAGAAAAGTTTGTGAGAACCAATGTCTGGAATCAACCGCAAATCTTATTTTAGATTTTTAGATGGATGTCAAGGTCAGAATATTGCAAGGGATTTGCTCTTGCAGAAGCACTCACTAATGCTAGTTATTTGTAGCTTCCTTCAATGGAAGGGGTCCGACAGATGATAGCAGAGTTCTTTTTATTTTATTTTTTTTTTTTTTGGAATATTCTAGTAATTGGACAGCACATGATGAAGAGACAGGAGTATAGCTAGGGCTGAAGACTGACTACATACTTTAAATCACAGTGAACCATTATTGATGATTAATTTATGACTGCACTTTTATGTCGTTTTTTTTTTTTTTTTGTTTAGTGTATTGCTTGAACATTTACATTTTATCTTATTTATTCCTTTTTGAAGTATTAATTTTATGTCAATCAAAAAGTATATCCATATTCCCTATCACTTTATAGTGTGTCTCTGAGCAACCTCACTTCATCTTAGTGACTATACTTTGTAGTTTTGGTTGTTCTTAGCTTATAGTTAGCCATTAAAAGGTATCAAAATCACATCACTTCTGTTATCTTCTATCTATAAGGTTATTAATAGCATATATCATACCTTAATACATCTGGCCACATCCTTGTGAGCAGTGTGACCTCCGTGGCAGTTATTCGATGATCTCTCAATGCATATTGTTCAGTCACTCCATGGGATCATGCGCCTCCTAGATTTAATATTAGCGATTATTGTTATATGATCGTTATGAGTACATTTTGCACCATTTTGTGCAATAGGGAAATCACTGATTTAACTATTTTCTTATCTAAGCAGCAAGAGTTGGTTGGACCAGAGAAAAAGATGAGAATATAAAAAAACTTTATCTATTACAAAACAAATTGAACATGTCAAATTATTTCAATGAATTACTCATTTTCATTATTTTTAAATGACCCAAGCTGTTTTCCTACAAAAACATTTGTTTAAGTTCCATTTAACTAACAGTGCGGCAATATGTGGCAGCTACAGTCCAGCCTACTAAGAGAAGATGAGAATCTTTAAGTGGAGACTAGATTGGGTAGAATCCATGGGGTCATTCATTAAAGTGTGAATTCGCCTAGCATAGTGACTTCGCGTCTGTTCCCATCACTACCATCAGGAAGACGCAAATTAATTTCTTCTTATTCATGGAGCAGTGGACAACATCAGACGATGCTGCATGCGTAGTGCGGCGTAGTCAGTCACACAATAGTAAGATGAAAAATCATGCGGAGTGAGGCGAATTCCTCCAGTGAATAGCAGTGATGTCAGTCTCATCATATCTCACTTACTGTATATAAGTTGAAAATACTTCTTTTTATGTCACCTTGTGCCTAGTTCATGTTTAGTAGTAGACTCATTTAGTCATAGTCGACATTGGTACTTTTGAATGAATAGTCGCCTTTACGTAACACTGGAACCCTGCCATCAACCCCTCAGTTCACCACTCTGATCTGGCGAAGACAATCAGGTGAATTCGGAGCAGTACACCTTGCAGAATCCGCTCCTTCAGCAGACTCAGTCCGAATTGTTGCGTATAGGTGCGAATTCGCCAGATAAAGACAGTCGCAATAGGCTGCTACTGTCGCAGTTGCATCTGTATAATGAGAATATCATCGCAGTTGCAATTTTATTATGGGAAAATTGTTGCGACTTTACAATGGGGAAATTGTAGCAGATTTATTATGGGAAATCCGCTGTTTGCGAATTCGACAGTTGAATAGTTAATTACTTACTAATAGTTAATTAGTCAATAACCCCCTCAGTCAAATTACATGTGCACATGCACGCAAAGTGATGCGAAGAGCTTTGTAAGTCAACGACTGGAGTAAGCTTCACAATTGGTCGTGAATTTGTCACATTGCAGAGTTTGTTACATAAGCAAGTTTGGAGAAGTCGCAAAAGGAAGCAAATACCGGCATTTACGCGATTGTTCGCACTTAAATAAATGACCCCCTAAATCTTTGTGAACTAAAGTCCAACAACTTTCAAGGTAACATTACAGTTTCTATGTAAGTTTAATGAGCTTTTTTTTTTTTTTTTATTATTAAGTGTTATTTGTATGAATAAACCATATTATTCTATATATAAGAGCAAGTTATTTACTATATTTAATCTGATATGGTATTGGTTTAGATAGTTTTAGTTTCTTTAGTAATTAGTAATGAAGGAAAGACAAAACACTGTACATTGCATTTATACAGACCTCGAGGCTGGTCACAGATGGTTCAAGTAAAGGGACATCTAACAGACTCTACTTATATTTTAGGCAGCAGTCCATATTGTTCCTTTGGCAATATCACTGAATGATGTTAAAAGCTAAATAAAATATATTCATGTCTGGATCATTGAGATAAAGCACATTTTATTATTTGTATCTTCAGATTTAAAGTCAAAGGCATAACTTGGCCTATGGAGAAGTCACCAATTAACATTCAGTTGTAAAACTATGGCCCCTTATTATTTTAACACCAGTGGAAGGTTCTGTAACAATAATTTGGATGTGACAAAATGAAATGCTTAGAATAAAGAAACACTGCTGCTGGCAAAATAATACTCAGAGGGAGGTATTTTTCTACTCTTTTCCCACTTGCTAGAAGAACCCTATTAGCACAAGTCAAAAGTAAAAGTCACACAAATTAATTTGTCACTGTTGACTTTAATAAGACATCAGTATAACAACAAGGAAATCTGAAAATGAAATCAATAATTTACAAAAATAATCGTTCACTTTTTGAGTAAGGTCTTGTTAGAAAACATTTCTATCCCACGTACAGTACCGTGCTAGCTATATCTATTGTTTAATTTCTGTAAGAATCTACCTGTATTGTGTGAACTCTTGCATTGGGAGCTGTGAGAACAAGTGCAAAAATGACTCGTATGCAGATGTATTCTTGCAGGATTTAGTACATTCCAAACAATACAGTTTTCATCAAGTGCAACATTACTTTTGTAATTGAGTTTTTCTTCATATATCCTTCTGTCTATATGAGTGTGTTTGTATATACTCTGTGTTCCTCTTTCCTGTTCTTCGTCTCTCTCTCTCTCCTTTTCTCATATTCTCTTATGATCTATTTATACCAAGGACTGTATAACAAGAGGAAATACTTTAGGTCAGTGATGGAAAACCTTTTGAGATTGGTGTGTCAAAATTCATAAAAAAAACCAAGCATAACTCAAGTGTTGTGCCACTTCGAGAAAAATCCATACCTCACTGCATCAGCATCAGGAGGCAGGGAAAACCTCCTACTGAGTAAGCGGCATGAAGGGCACCATGATACATGTCATCAAAAACTTCTTGGCGTGTCACCTCTGACACACATGTCATG
Source organism: Pipa parva (assembly GCA_019650415.1). NCBI lineage: Eukaryota > Metazoa > Chordata > Amphibia > Anura > Pipidae > Pipa > Pipa parva. Next base: position 13,362 of record WMED01001218.1, read on the forward strand.
GGTTAGCCATCACTGCTCTAGGTCTTGAGAAAAGAAAGTTTCTGCATCAACATGCAGAACCCTTTACCCCCTTATAGAGTGGATATATAGTGAAACTATGGAATTCGCTGTCTGGGGAAGTTGATATGGTTTACTCAATAATAAATTTTAGTAATGGCCTGGATGCCGTCTGTGAGTGTAGATATATTACAAATATTACAAATTATAGGGACTAGATAACTGGAGGTGGGTTCTTGATCCAGGGAATTATTCTCATTTTCATATTTTGAGCCAGAAAGTTTTTTTTAAGATGAGGATAATTGGATTTTGCCTTACTGTGGATGACATTGCAGAATTATTGGCTGATCCAATTTTTTCAGCCTTATAAATGATGTCACTATGTTATTATGCTGTATTTTAGAATGTTATAGAACATACTTGATACTTATCCATTAATTTTATGGAATATTTCATAAATGCCCATTATTTAAAAAAAAAAAAAAGAACATGGCTATGTGTACAAGGTGCTGCATTAAAGGTTATTCCATCTTTTCATTAGTGGGAGATGCCATAATGCAGAGAAAGTAGCACTCAGAAGTAAGTAAATTCCATGCAAATTTGTAACACAGATACATTATATGGATAAGTAGTATTTCATAAACACACTATTCTTTGTTTTCATACTAAACTGTTTTAACACTCACTTCCTAAAAGGCCTACAAGTCCTGCAATCCTCAATAGAAACAGTGTTTGCAGGACCCAATACCTTGCCTAATCTCCCATAGGCACATACCACACTCTCTCAATTTCATCAACAGTGATAGCTGTATGCATGTGCACCCAGTGGTTATTACCATAATTTCTGTTATTGATGTGTTATTGGGCTCTCCACGTAATTTGGCCAGGGGAGGTGAGGATAGACCAAATACACCTTTGAGTGCTTTACTGGAAGACATTTATGACATAACCTGTCATGATCATCCAAGTCTTTCTCTTTCAAGGCTATGGACCTTCTGCTTATAGTTTGGGGATGTGGTAGAACACATTCTGATTCAGTCACAAGGACACAGGTTCTTATTTCCCTATGTAACATTTTTAGTTAATTTGCTTTTGTTTTGCTAAAAAATGTAAAATATCAACATAATTCATTATTCTCATCAATGGACTCTTTCCAGTAGGATTTACTCTTTCTCCACTGTTGACCAGGCAGTTTCTACTCCAACCCAAGGATTGTATGGCTGGAAATAACATTGCTTTATGTAGACCCAGGAGAGCTGGCAGGAAAAGTTCTGCCCATTAGCTGTATCAAGCTTTTTATCACCTAGGCATTATCTATTATACCTACCAATTAGATACAACTCACAGAAAGCAATATGCGAGAGTATGAAATACTATAGCCTATTAACACACTGGTGACATTTGTCCCTCAATGGAAAGGAATGGAAGGAAAGCCATAAACAAGGTATATTAGTTTTAGTTAACCTTTTACTGCCCTGCTGTTTTATGCCTCTGAAAAAGAAAGTTGTAATGTAAAGACACATTCCCCCTATTAGTTCTGAACAGCATACATTGTTAGTTATTCTGTAGATGTCACCATATTCTGTATTAAAATCTATTTAGAATTTGGTTTTTTTTTACAGTTTTAGTCCATGTCCGCAAGAGAATAATTTTCTATTACTTTATTTTGTGGCTTTGATCTGTTCTGTTTACTGTATTCTTCAAAGCAGTGAAGCTTAAGAAGAATAAATCAGAGCTAATTTTTCTAAAATCATATCAATATTAGATACACAGTACAGTATTTATTTAGGGGTTATACTATAGTGTTCTGTGTTTACACAGTTTTCACAGTCTCAGAGACCCACACAGCTCAAGAATCAATATTTATGTATGTTTATTCTTGTCAAACACTTTAAGACATCATCATGTAACAAGATATGCACATGGAGTCCCCATGGGGAATTACTTGGAGAGCAGGCTCATTGCATAATCATAAACAGCATTGCTGTAAAGGTCACTTGTAATAATGGCAGTACAAATATTCAGTCCAAGATGAAAGTTTTACAACTGGAACTGGTAGGAAAAAAAGAATAAATGACATTAGATTTTGAAGGACATTTTCTGCTGTTTGAAATCTGTTTGTATGATGAAATCAAATATTATTTCACAACGTAGGAAAATATCAAAACATTATTACAATTTAGACTTGGCAGTTAGTTATAGGTCAGTCCTTTGAATCCTGTAGATTTGTTCCAATCTGCTCTCTTTGCTGAAGATGTTTCTGCGTAAACTATGTCAGTTCTGTTCGAGTTCTTCTTGATAAAATACATTGTTGCCATATACCAGGTAGCAGATTAATGAACAAAATCTAATTTCCCAAACTGGAATGTTCTGTGTTTAGAACCCCCACCCCCTTCTTTTCATCAAATTAAATTAATTGGATAATGTGCTGTTGGCTTTCTGTATCAGTGCATGAAAGAACCAACACCTTGGAAGCTGATAGACTGAAAGTCTTGGTTCGGAGAAGATTAACAAGTTGATTGCTATGACCCTTCTCCTTATGATCGTGCAGTTTGTTAAGAGCATGGACTGATGAACATTAAAGTTTGTCTGCTCACTCTGTGAGTTATGGCCTCTGATTGTGGAAGTCCTTGGCAATGGAAAAGAACAGGATCAAATACATTTGAGAAATCAAATTCATACAGCAAAATATCTGATCTCTGTTCTTTAAAATAAAAAGTGGATTTGGCTTGTGTGCATGTCAAAAACAAATCTATGGTCCTTTTGGTCTGTGTCACATTGACTGTTGTGTACTTGAGCTGTTCTTTATTAGACTCATTATTGTCCACAATAGATACTATTTTTCCAGCTCAGTTACAAAAGTTTGAGCATTAAAATAACGTAATGGTACAAACAATCCAGCAGAAATCAGCGCACTCAAAAAATAGTATTTTTGCTGAAAATAGTCACTTCAAGTACGGCATTTGTTTATACATTCACTTCAGTGGCAGACAATTTCTAGCTCATAATTCCACTTAGTTGCCACATTTTTTATGCCTTTTCAGTAAAAATCTCTCCAGAACACTAGCAGGAACAATTAGCCACTTTTATTTGATGAAGTCAAATCTGCATATTTGTGTCCATATGCCTTATGAGAAGTGTTACTCCAAAACATGATGAATTACGTATTGGGATATTTATCAAGCAAAAATAACTCTTTGAAGTAAAATAAAATGCATTTAAAACAGTGATTTTCTACATGGAAAAAACAGCAAATAGGCGATACTGGAATAATAAAATAAACACCGTTCTTCCAGCATTAGGGCCTTCACAAAACCTTTTCAGCTTTTGATAAAATGTTTTCAAATTCGATGCCTAAAGACGAGAAGCGTTGCATAAATATGCAGTTGCTGTCATGGTACCAACTGTGAGTGAATACACTACATCTCGGGAAAATAACTATCTTTGGTGAATACACAAAAATGGAGAAGTGCTGAATTATTGAGAATGCCTCCATTTATTTTAGGCATCGCAGGTAAAAGATTACCCGGCCCATCAGTAACTCTCTAACCCAGTTCCCTCTTTCCTTTGCCCGCTTATGTCAGTAGTTTACACAGTTTCAGTAATGTCACAGTGATGTCTAACAGCCCACACCACGGAGTGGCTTAGGGGAAAAAAATATAACCTGTGCTGGAGAATTAGTTGTTGCTGCAGTAGTGGATCCTTAAGTGACGCATCTGTAAAACGTTAAATAATTCAATTCCTGGTGGGATTTTAGGTGACTGCCTGTGTCACCTGCCCTGCAGAGCAGTGTACCGATAAAACATCCTTAAATTAAGTATATGGCACAATCTGCCATGCCCATTTATCCTATTCAAATAATAGCAACTAATATGTTAGATGCAAATTGAAAATTATTCTGTTTGGTACTGATGCTTAAATGTGCACTGATAAACATTTCAATCAATTTCTATGTAAAGTGCATAGCATCCAATGGAGAAGCATGCAATTAGAAACAACCAATGGGCTATTGGCCTGTATTCAGGATATAGTGAGATATCTATGGGAAGAAGCTTTGGTTGAGTAATTGTGTTGTATTATACAGTGCATCCATCAATTTCTCACAAATAGATCCTACGACATGCTGTTCAGTTGCACATCTGTTGATTCTGTGCCCAGATACAGAGAGCCTGAGTTAAAGATTGATTTTAGCTGCACAGCATAATGCATTTTCTTTATCCAGGTGTTTCCTGTTATATTGCAGAGTTCATGATCTGCAGTGTGAGTTTGCATCTGTCTAAAATCCCAGGGGCTCTGATAATGTTGTCCAGAAAAGAAGATTCATGCATATTCATGTAGTTTGTGAAGGATTGGACCTGCAAGTCTAGAATACTAACATAATGTGCTGGGACAGGATGCAGGCCAAACCAGCAGTTTGGTTTATATAATTTATAATCAGATCCAACTAGATTTTGCATCTAAAGAAAAAACATTCTAAGAAATATCTTATCAATTACCTATTTATGACTTGCAGTTTATAAACCCTCCAGCAATCTATTTAGAGAATAGATTGTTGGAGGTTTTAGATAATAGATAAACCCTCCATGATGGGGCATATTTACTAAAATCATATAACATTTCTGCTGATCTATAACAACCTGCTTGATTGATACTGAAATTTACTAAGCCCTTTCCCAACTTTTTTAAACTTTAACATATTTCCCCCAAAGTGAAGGCTAGCAAAAACCCCTTATTCCCTATGGAGAAACACTAAATTGTTTCTAAGTCCACAGCAGCAAAATCGGCGGTATTGTTAAAGGTCCCCATTGAGAGTACAGGTATATGCTCCTTAACCTAAATCTTATCTTTGCATAAGTTTTTTGAGTTTTACGAAAAGCAAAGGTTAAGCACTATTAAGCCAATTAAATAATTTAACTCAAATCTAACAGTGACTGTGTAATGCACCTAGGTGATTTAGAGCCAACATTGCACATATACAAGATACACATGAGGGTTATTTATTAAAGGGTGAACAGTCATGTAAATGCACAAATTCATGTTCTTTTGCAACTTCTCCAACTGTGCTTATTTAGCAAACTCTGCGATATGCCAAGTTTTCTATCAATTGGGACACTTACGATGGTCGCAGTCTCTTTGCATCACTTTGCGTGTGCATGCACAGGTAATTCGGCTATTCAGCATGCGATGGAGTCTGTTGAAGGAGCGAATTCCACAAGGCGTACTACTCAGAATTTACCTGTTTGAGATTGCCACTTCAGACTGGCTAATTGATGGGTTGGTGGCAGGGCTCCAGTAAGGTGACTATTTCTTCAAAAGTGACAATGGTGACTGTGGCTAAATTAGGCTACTACTAAATATGAACTAGAGACAAGGTGACATAGAAAAATAAGTATTATTCACTTATATACAGTTAATGGGATATGGTGAGGATGACGTCACTGCACTTCACTGGAGGAATTCACCTCACTCCACATCCCACTATTGTCCGACTGACTATGCCACACTACACATGTGACCGTGTCTGATGCTGTCCACTTGTTCTTCTTGATTGAAGTGACACGAACAGACATGAAGTCACTATGCTCGGCAAATTCACTCTTTAATAAATAACTCCCACGTGTGTCAGGGCCGGTTCTAGCGCTGGGCAATGTGAGTGACTGCCCTGGGCGCAATCTATTTGAGGGGCGCTATCGCCCACCACAAACTTACCTCCTCCAGCATTCCAGTGACGCTCTTCCTCTGAGCGTCACTCCACAATGAGGTCGCATTCCACTTACCTCATTGTGGAGCAGCACTCAGAGGAGAAGCATTGCTGGAACGCTGGAGGAGGTGAGTTGGTGTGCGCCTGGGGGTTGTGTGCGTGCCAGGGGGTGGGGGGGTGTGCACGCCAGGGGGGATGTGCGTGCTTGGGGGCGGAGGGTGTGTGTGCACCGGGGGTGTGTGGAGGGGCGGTTCGGCCAGGGCGCCCATGGGGCCAGAACCACCCCTGCCTACAGTCTAGAATTAGTCTAGAATTAGTTCAGAGAAGTACCCTGTAATGTTTTAAAACTTTTCTGCTTTTGGAAAAAATATATACTTTTAAGTTTGTTAACTTAAAAAATGAGAAGAGCTGCATCTGGAAATATCTTTGGAGAAGATAAAACTACTTGTGAATTCCTATCATCTGCCTTTACACATATCATATAGCAGCAGCAATCAATGACATAGACATGATAACTATGTGTTAAAATAAGAAAGGTGTATAGGGGGTCAGTGATATACCCCAGCACCCTCTACTATTCATCAAGAATCCCCATTTAATGGGTGGTAAAGTTCCAAAGGAATGACATTAGAATCCTACCAGCCATTGTATTCTTGTATGAAAGTGACCTTTATAGAGAAAGCACACATGTTGCTTGAAAAATCTGCTATGAAGTTTTAGAGAAGGCAATTGTAGAAACGTTTCTTTGTGAGAAGCTATTGAAAAGATAACCTGAACCACATCAGTGTGTAACCAGGGGACGGCCCAGTGTTCCAACAAGGAGTAGTGGAAGATTTTAGTTTGGGATGAAGTAGCAAATGTAAGGAACTCTTTGGATATTATGTGCCCAAGTCTACCAGTTTCCTACACTGTGGAAACTTCAGCTCTAATGAATTATGCGGAACAGTTTTTAATTGTGTGGTAACCATAGTTTGTAACGTTGTGTGTGATATTCATTGCTTTTATTCACTTTGTAAACTTTCTATTTATATTTTAAGAATTCCTCTGCCTAACTATAGCAATGTCTATTGCTACCTTCATTATCAAATACAACGGAAGAGCACCCTGGCTGCAACTGAGAACCAAAGAGTTTAGTTTCCTTGTTATAGATCTGCAGGGGTGCTGGGAGTTAAAGTAAGCATATGAAAAACTAGACTTCATTAAAGGTGAACTGTTACATATTCAAAATCTCAGCAAGGTGTACTGTACAGGATATATAAGAAATATTATTTACTAATAATCTTCAATATTGTTTCTTTAAGATCCAAGGTATTGAAGGCATTGGTAAACAACAGGAAAACAATATTTACCTCTTGGAACCAATTCAGTGTTTGTAGAGTTTGGCTGCATTTCATCCCATGACTAAATCATAAAAGGTATTAATGACCATTTGTTAAAATTATGTATTACAAACTCACTAAACTAGGTGAATTTCATGGTATAAAAGAAGCATCCAATATTGTGTCCATATAAATATCTAACAAGTAATTAACTCGGCTCTGTGCTGCTTGCTGTTATGTTATGTTGCTGTTGTGTCTATCGTTTCAGCATAACTGGTCTGCTTTCATTGACCACATTATGTCCTTACAACTCAATAACAGTTGTTCCACAGTTGGATATACATTGTACTGTACTCTGACAGAGGGTATGAATATATAGAGCAATGCAGCACATGGATTTAGGAGCAAATGGATTCATTGTAATGCTACTTAACACATTTAAGGAGATAGTGTTAGCTTCATTAACTTGAAGAGCAAAATCAGCAAGTCAAAGCGAAACCTGGAGATGTTTGACATCTTAGATCAAGATGACCCTGGTACTTACACACAAAGAGAAAAAGTACTTTTCAGTCACTTAAAGGAAATGTAGAAGGGAGCAAGCTCTTGCTTAAGCAGTCTCCTTTTTCCTGTGTTCATTCAAATAAGTAATGGAAACTCAGAAATCAAACATTTCTGCTTAGTGTTCCAAAGTAAAATGTCTATAATTTTTTTCTTTTTTAAAGTCAAAAACTTGGAAAATACCTTTTCTTTTATTTATCTCTACTCACATATGTCAATCAGAGGTTTTTTTAAATTAAGGCACTATGTAACAGATATATCCACTAACAAGAGAACAAACTGTTGTTGTGAAGCATCTTTGTTAGGTATTATTACATCTCTGATGGTTCAAATAATTTATGCAGACTGAGGAATATACTGACAAATTCCCAGGGCGCTTACTTTCCAATAAGTTGAAGATGACCTTTTTGAAAAAGGAAAGGAGAACTAGACCTAGTTTAGTGAACTTCAACTTGTTTGAGGTCTCCAAAAATTCTATATACAGATATATTTCTGCTTATAAGATTGTCACTCTCTTTGCTTCCTTAGTGTAGAACTTAAGGACCTTTCCAAAGACATGGTTTTAAATTTTTGAATTCCAAATAAGAAAATATGCCTTTATTTTATGTCATAGAGCCAACTATCACTACTGAATTTTGTAAACTACAGTTTTAATCATTTTGGTTTCTCTGTCTCTATTTAAAATGTTAAAAACATAAAGGAAAAATTATTGGCACCCATATGTTTCATCTTATTCAGTATATGCTGTGGAGACAAAGTGAAAATGAATGCAAAGCACTCATCTTTCCAGTTAGCAACAAAGGCCAACAAAACTATTAGGAGATGTGCAGGATGTTTTTAATTAAATGCCTTAAGTTGTAAGAAGACCCTTATTTAGTACATACCATAGTTACAAACAGTGAAGGTCTACTATAAAGGTTAGTAGGACCATTAAGAGGATCACAATTACATTATTTTAAAGTTGGAATCTCTCCAAAAATATAATGTTTGATTGATCTTTCTGGAATGGTAAACGATCAAGTGTTGGGGATGATATGTTTGATTTAACAGGTGTATAAATTATAACAGTAAGGTTGTTCCTTCATTGTATACTATGTTTTCACTATTTCTAATATATTAGTGCGCTCTCAGGTTGATATCTATTGGCTCTTATAGCCATCTTTTATGTATTAGGTTTTCTAGTGTCCTGAATAAATATATATTACCTAAATTTGTACAGAGCAGGTATTTGTTAACCTCTTAGCTAAACAATTGCTGAAAACAGAAAAGAAAGACCTGACATATTATTATATATAAAATATTATATTACATGATATACTAAGTCTGATATCTGTACTTGGAAAAATGTTTTGATGAAGTTTTGTGAAAATGTATTCAGGCATTTGTTTTGCAGACGTACTGTATGTCATAAGCAGGAATCTAAATTACTTGTATAAGGAAATGAGTAGTACATTGGATACTGGGCTTTCAATAAATGTGGCTAATGTGTTGTTTACTAACATATGCACTGTCCTCACAGATACATTTCATTTATACCTTCAGCTTCAGGGGTTTTAACCTTCTTCTAGGACCAAGTATACACCCAGTGAGGAAGTAAAGGAAGGTTGACATGCATGTGTAAGCATTTTTTGAGACCTATATGCATGGAATACAATCAATTAGTGATGAGTGATGATGGCAATAATCTGCATCGGATAAATAAACGATTTTTTAAATCATCGAGACGATAATCGTTATTCGATAACGATAATTGCCGATAACCATTAAAGTCAATGGGAGAGGAAAATTGGCTTCATTTTTACACCCAAACAGGTATGCTGAAGCTGGAATTAACATTCAAAATAGTAAACTGGATACGTACTACATCTAAGGCAAGACAATTAGGCTATAAGAGTCACAGAAAACAATTCACAGAAAAGATGAGGACAGTTATACCTTCATTATAATCAGGCACAATCCAGAACAAGCCTAAAACTGTAGGCTTCAATCTAAAGTTAACTGAATGTAGATTAGGTTGACAAAAACTCACACCAGTTTAAAAGAATGGGACATAAGAGAAATGTAACTGCTGCTTTGTTGTCATGTTGGAGGGCAATTAAATATTCTGATCCTCTAGGAGGTTATGTGGGAAGTAGTGCAATAGACAAAGTTTGTGCAAGTTCCTTGATCTTCAATGGTATGAATGGCATTGCACCAACTTTGATTGTGTAGCACCTTTTCATATGCAACACCCTCTTGTCCTTACATTTTGCATGCTCTAATGCTACCAAGAGCAATATCCAACCTGTGCACTATGTGCAACAACAACAACAACAAAAATTTTAAATTAACTTATAAAGGCTTGCTAAACACAGGCAAACTGCCTCAGAGCTTTTAAAAAAGCTATGGAGAGACAGTAAGAGGTTATACTATATAACAGTAACAGACTGTCTGTCACTATGTGCAAGAAAAAAAAAATGCTTTAAACTTATAAAGGCTTGCTAAACACTGGCAAACTGCCTCAGAGCTTTTAAAAAAGACAGACTCGTCAGACTCATAACGATTATCGAGTGATGCCGATTATTGTAACGATTTTTATACAATCATCGGGTCATCGATAACACCCGATAATTGTAATAATCGTACCGATTTCAACTTTGCTCGATATCATCGCTCATCACTACAATCAATAATAGCAAAAGCCTATTATCATTGGTGTATTTTATAGAAACACCTATACACCTTCACCCAGTCTCTGGGTATAATTTATTTTTGAAAGGCAATTTCCTATTTTACTTTACTTATACCAGTAGCTGGTTTCTTATTATATATCAATTAATTTTTTTTTAAATGTTCAGTTTTCCCAAGCGTCATTTTAAGTGAAATTGCGTTTATTCTGATCATTAACCAGGTTCCATTTTAACATGTATCTGTGCTGAAGAAATAATACAAGTGATGGATAGAGATATAGAAATAGAAAGAATATGTTTATTTAGGTCAGTAAAATGAGAAAATTATCCTAGTACTACTACAAATGTTACTGCACTGCAGCTTCTAGTATTTTTTACTGCTTTTACAATCCCTTCAGGAAACTTCCAACCATTATTTATTTATATATATATATATTATGATCAGGTTGTGGCCACCAGTTTTCCTGACATTAAAATTCTATAGACAAAGGAGTAGGCATCTTGGCAGCTTTTATCCATACCACAATTGTCATCATTTGGAAAAGATATTTACTACTAATATTATTTACAAAATAATAACTTTGTTACTAACCCATTAAAATGCAATCCCAGCATTTCTCCAAAATTAAAAGTTTTTAGTATTTCAAGTGCAAATTCACACGAATGCCTGAGAAAGCTTTTGAATAAGATTTTTCCTGCTCTTTCATATTTAAATTTCATTTCAGCAAAGTTCCATAATCATTTCTGGGAACGTTTTGTGTTTGTAGTATTCATATCAAAATAACGTCATCATTTTTATGATCTTGATTTTTTTACATTCTTATTTTAAAGCATGAAAATGTTAAAGGGGAAATAAAGTCCCAGGTTGGCTGGCATGCTACTCCCCCTCCCTCCTCCGCAATTTGGCTTCCCTAATATTTGCCAAAGTCATCTATTTTCCACTGCAACTGAGGACTCTGGCAGCTGAGAGAAAGGGGGTTTAGGACCACCCCTCAGCCCACTGATCTGGTGCTGATGATGTAATCCCTGCAGTGGCAGTATTGTGCTCTTCCTTTTTTTTTTTTTTATTGATTTACTCATTTATTTAGCATTTCAGCCATTATCTACCCTTTAACTAATTAGTATTGGGTGTCAGCAAATGTACTAATGTTTGGCAATACTGTATATAATTTTATACTGTATAAAATTTACTTTAGCCCTATTGTACATAGCAGTAAATCACACGATCCAGATTTCTTTTAAATGTGAAAGTCTTCTTAATGTTTTTAGCTTTCAAATAAAGTTTTAACTCTGTAGGGTGAAATTTATTAACAATTATTATTATTTTCTGAGTTTAATCAGGAGAACAGTGTGAAGTTTCTCGCGGTAAGTATTCAGAGATTTGCGTCGATCGATACTTGCTGTGAGAAACTTTTTTTTTATTGAATATATCCATGGAAAGGGTAGCCATACATTATAGCTACTTTTCCATGGATATATTCAATAAAAAAAAGTTTCTCACTGCAAGTATCGATCGACGCAAATCTCGCGATGCTTACCGCAAGAAACTTCAAAGTGTTCTCCCGAATTATTAAACTCGGAAAAGTGAAAATGGCTTTTCTGAGTTTAATACATTTCACCCATATGACCGCTGTCCGCTACATAACCTGTAGGATCCTACCAGAAGGCAATTCTGTATATAACAAGGGGGCTTACCCTAGAGGAGTGTCAGTGTGAGGAACTGCTGATTTAAGGCTGTATTAAAAAAAAAAGAAGAGATCTATGAAAGAACCTGATGTTATTTAAGATTCTTTGCAAGTTATAAAAAAATTATATAATTACTTTTGTTTTATTGTCACAGCTTAGAGGTTATTATGGGCACTGACAAGGCTGAATTTGATATTTGGTGAGTTATGGCTATTATGGGTGAGTGCCAACAGCTTACGGCATTGGTCCTTTACCCAAGTAGTCTGAGACTCCTGTTTAAATGTGGTTTGATTTGTGCCAGTTGTGTTGCAACTGCCGGCACATTACATTTGATGTTTGAAATTTATAATAAAGCTGTGGCCAACTTTCTGCTAATGCTACCACGTATGTCTCATTTGTTAATTGTTAGTAATGAGGTTTTATTACTTATGCAAAGGTCTTGGTTTTAGGCTGCCAAGACCTACAGTCTCCAGCCATCCTTTCATTACCTCTTTTGTTTAAAACTTGGGTTTGGACTCTTTAGCCAAAATATCACAATTACATATGTTGAAAATGCAAAGAAGGCCAGTCAAATTATTAAACACAAAGAATGTAAAATGTCTCTAAATGGGTTTTTCTTGCACTTTTTCTGCTAATACAAACCAAAACAATTAATTCCAGCTCTAATGTTTGTACAATCAAATAAACCAATTTCACTTGTCTTGTCTCCATGTTTGGTTACTTTCCTTCTGTCTTCATTTTTCTTGAAATAAAGATATAGATTTAGTAAAATTACGCCTGTAAATTTTTGTATTAGTAGTGACAACATGGACATTGTTAAAGTTAGTGTGCAAATAGCTAGTGCTGTCATTAAAATGAAGACATTGACCTTCTGCTATGGCCTCAGGCAGGTGTCAAATCTAACTACTAGTTGTAAAGTTTCCCCCAGAATTCCCAAAACACACTCGTGTGTTCCTGGTTGCAGGTAGCATACTTCACCGTGAGATGCAAAAAATAAGCAATCACACAAATATTATTACTTTGCTTAATAATTAATAACATCTAATTTGGTTTCTGATTTTCTGTCCGCTGTTGCTTTTTTTGGTGTTTTAGCAAAATTACATTTTTGTCTCCTTCAGTAAAGTATCTGCTTTTTGTCTAAGGAACTTAAAGGCACTGGCATAAAACCAACTATTTTCTTTAGAACTGAAAAAAAAGTACAGTTTTCAAAACCTTTGTTTTACCCAGAAATGGTATTTTCCAAATGTATTTTTTGTTTGTGTAGCACAGGCACTGGTACTGGTAGTTTGTGAGCCACTGGTAATCTAATGCAGACTATAGATATATTGTAGAGAATCATTCAAGTGCTGGAGCAGTCTTTAGGGTTTAACAAACCGCAAACAGCGAGTTTCCTTCGTATTCAATGTTTATTAAAGGGGAAAAATGAACTTAAAACAGAGCCTTTCTTGAGCAAAACAAAAGTCACATCAAAGATAGCAATTTTCACAGGAAAAAGTCCTCAGCCAAAAACACAGTGGGTACCTCTGCACCCCATACAGATTTGGTTAGAAAATACAGAGTACCTTCTCTACTCCTGGGTTGCGTCCTTGGGGTTTGACAGTGCTACAAAGCCAATTTGCATAGCAGAGTCTTTAACCACTAGACCCTGTTTCAGCCTCAACCACAGAATCATCTTTCAGACTTCCAGCTCCGACCACACCCAACTTGCTCTCCCAGCTGCCTTTTTAATCAGGCTGTAGCCTGCAGCTGGGGTGTTTTACAAAATCTGGACTGACCTCCAGCAGTATGTCTGCATAATGGGGACAAAATAGCTCCCCTCAAATACAACACCCTCACAATATATATATATTCATTAATATATTAAATTTGTAAAGTTTAAAGATAATAATAGCATTGTCTTTGCACTCCAACAATTGCGGCCAGTTCATCTGTATTTGTAAAGAATGAGTGGCTCATGGATTTTCATTTTGTTGACATGATCATTTGTAGATAACTGCAAAAATCTTTGAAAATAAGAATTTTCTGCTTGTCAAAGAAGAGGAGAGGGAGAATACAAACCAGTGTCCTCAGTTTGGGGTCATTCTCATTTTCAACCTCAGTCAAGTCTCTCATGGGGGATATGTTTGCAAATTCTCCAAAAGAAAAAATAGAGAGATGCACACACTGAAATATTGGTATATAACCATACTTTACTTCACTACGCAGTAGATATCGCGACATCAAACAAATTTTACCTATATTACGATATCAAATTTACCAATATTGTACGATTTCACTGATATTGCGATATTGATTTTACCGATATTGGATGATTTTGCTGATATCGTGATATTGATTTCACCGATATCTAAAATTCAATAAAAACTCTTCGATCTATTTATTTCTGTGGAAAATCTAAAATATCGATGGAAAAATTCGATATCACGATAATTTTAATTTTTTAATCGATTTATTTCGGTCGAAAACAGCCTTTTTGTCTTTAATAAATTTCACCCTGGAATGGTTACTAAATGTCCCTGAATGCCATAGACAATTGATTCTTGTAAATGAAGCTATTAATGGCAAAGTCTCTGAAGATATCAAAGGATATGTACGTGGGCTCTCCACCAGGACTGCCAGCAGCAACATATTTTTATAAGACTGTCATATTGCCCATGGATTTTTAGCCATTTACCTTGATTGGCCAATTGGGAGAATTAACTTACCAGTTGTACAGATGAAAACAACAGGCTTATACCACTTAAACAAAAGCCACAGCCAAACACACATTCTCTAAATCCTAATGATTCAAGGACATCACACAGTACTTACTTGTAAACAATAATTACATTTGGGAATGATTTAGATGCAATAGATGTCATGAGCAAAGGTAAGAATTTGGTTCACTGGACAGGACTGTGTAGTGTTTATGTCACAGGTAATCAGTGTTTTTTCACTGTCTGGAAAAAAAAATGAGCATAATAATCTGACTATACAGACAGGGGCTCACACTAGAGACTGGAGTCCAATACTTAGGCAGCACCATTGGTTTCTAAATCTGTGGACACAGTGTGCTTCACTTGCCTCTACAGTATTTTCCCAGTGGTGTATGAAGAATATTTAAAGAAAAATTCTGGGATCCTTCAGATTCTTTCATACCTCGCCCTCCCATGCAGGTGTGTGTGGGGGTGTCTTAAGAGGAGGTCTGTGAAACAACCTTCTTTTCCCAGATTGATAAGGAGCAATACTTGAGAGCCTTATTCACCATTGTGCGAAGTGAGCCGCGAAGCCTTCGGCTCACTTCGCAAATGGTATTATGCGCTTACTGATGTCCTGCACGCGGACATCAGCGAGCGCATTAAAGGGATTCCAGTCCCGGCGAGAC
>WMED01001219.1:0-28655 GCA_019650415.1 Pipa parva
CGACCCAGCAAATAATTTTCGTGGCCCGGTACCGGGTCGCGACCCAGCGTTTGGGAAACGGTGCTGTAGATGCAATGAAATTTGCCTTTTAAAACTGCAGCTGCAAATTCCTTTTTTTAATGCTTTATAATGGGGGCTGTGAAAAGCTTGAGGTTACCAGGGAGATGGTACAAACCAGAGCAACAGTTAAACAGTCATGCCACCTTCACCTTTGCTTTATCCAGGAGCTAGCCGGGAAGGGCTTCAGTGATGAAGGTAGGCGGTTGCCTCCCAAAATGTTGTGTAAACTTATTCCGCAATAAAATGTTTTTTTTTTCCCGTTTGATGTAACGCGGGGAGCAGCCTGGATTTATTCGCATTGTACGAACCAGAGCAAACCTGATCTAAGCCTTCAGTTAAATCGCAGCAAGCACAACTGATACAACAAAATGAGAAAGTATACCAAAACTGCTATTAATGATGTCTCTTAGATTAAATAGTAGAGAAGTGATGTTTTGTGTCCACTGCAAGTCATAGCCTCATATATTCCTAGTTAAAGGAATGTTAAAAATGATAGGGCATATTTTCACATACTGCCCACTTTGACACATTGGCATTCATTCACTGACCAGCTGCTACCATATTGTCAACATTAATCATGACCTCATCAAGCAGGGCTAGCGTTCAGCCATCCGGCAGTTGGTGAACCTAAAACAACAAGTCGCACTAGAGACAAACAGAGGAATCTATTAACAGAGACGACAATCTTTCCAGAGGTCTAGTAACCCATAGCAACCAATAACCACTGTTAGCTATTACTGGTATTGGGGGAAGGGGTTAAACTGAAAGTAAACTGCTGATTGGTTGCTAGGGGTTTCTAGACCTCTGGAAAGATTGCTCCTGTTGATAAATTCCCCTTTAAAGTGTTATTCTAGCAGTTATGTTCAGACAAGACTTCCACTTATTATTTCATCTTTTCCCAGGAAAGTGGCTATAAAAAGTATGCTCAGCCGCCTAATTAAATACAATAAATGGCATGGCTCTCGCTACACCAAAACAAGTGGACTAAAGGCATTCACATATGCTATTGAAATCACGTCTGTACTGCTGTTCTCTATCGTCCCAACGCAAACCAAACCATGTCTCAAATACTCTCCTAAGTCCTTAGCTTTACAGTAAAAGTCTTCTCAAGTGGCCAATACAAGGAGACAAACTCCAAAAACGCCTGTGTAATTAAACTTTTTACAAAGTCTCTGTCGCACTCGTAATTAAAAAGTTGAAAGCTCTCCATTGTATTCAAAGTGCCGGCGTGAATATGAATACTTGGTACAAGAGGTCTATCACTGAATACTGATTGACGTATTGCTCCTAGAGAATTGTGGTGTTGAAATTACCTACGATAGACTTAAATTACACGTGATGCTTTCCATGTCAGGAAGACTACTGAATATCTCTAATTCAACCTTACTTATGGGTTTACTATTACTATATTTATATGTAAAAGTAGGCCCGGCCATCACTGAAAGCTCAAAAAGTGAAAACAGATTTACTTGCCCTTTTTGTCTCTTTCATTAAGAAGATTAGATGAACCAGCTTTGACTTTTTTTTTCCCCTGCCATAAACTTCTATGTTTCTATCCAATTTCTGGAAGTTTGTTACAGAGTCGCCACAAAATCAGTGCCAGATTTACCTACAGACACAGGAGGACCATATCTATAGGTGAATCAGATGGAGGGGCACCTCTCTCCCAAGTTTCTGTCAGTAAATATCAATCAAAAAAAAAATCTTGCGATTTTTACTGCAAGAAACTGCCGAGATCTTGTGGGAATAAGCTCGGAAAGGCGAAATCTACCTTTTCCGAGTTTATTAAATTTCGCCCTTAGTGAGAAATGTAGGCAAGGGGATAACCATTTGTGATTTACACTTTGTGTTAAATTATAGGTCACACAGATAATGAACTACAGTTCATTTAATAATTTAGATTGCGATTATTTGCACAAAAGGGATTGGCCATTTCATGGGTGTGGCTCAAGGATTTACCCATAAACTCTTGAGGCATAAATCTGGCATTTCACAAAATTAATTTTTTTTTTTTTTAGCTGAGAAAAATTTAGGATTAAGTCTGTGAGAAAAAAAAAAAAAAGCGTTTCCCACCTCCTAAGAATATCTCAGTATATGGAGTTAGAGGGTTGCATATCTAAGGACCCATCCTCAAGTTGTCCTCTTGTTTTATGATGTACAATTGTACACTTACTCATTATGCTTTCCGTTCCATTGGCTGGTGGTGTACAAGAAGAGGTACTATAATGGTTTGAGCCACTGCGATGAAATGTAGACATTGGAGGAAGGCTGGAGTTGATGTCTGTTGTGGAGTGGGATGGATAGCTCTAAATAAATGACAAAACAAGCATAAGAATAATAAAAAAAAAATCATACCAACAAAACACGCATATTATTATCAAGAATTTTTTTTTGGAAACATAAAATTCCTAATCCAATTGATTAGTTTGGAAAGTAATGTAATCCAACATTTCAAATGTCCAAAAACATGGTTTAAACCAACGGGAATGAGCTTGAATTTCCTAAGTGGTTTGTTAAAAACCATCATCGACTACCCGGCTGTAGAAATTTACCAGATATACTGGATCTGAATAAGAACGGGGTTGACTGAAAAGTTAGGCTTGGCCTGAATTACCCATGAAAATATCCAGGTCTCAATGTTCACTACTAAACATCAAGGTCATTTTTCACAATCACTGGATTTTCCCATAAAACTGTAGAAAGTGCTGCAACATTTTTGGGAGTTTAAAGATCAAATGGCGTATGTAATGCAATTATTTTTAATACGTGTTTATCTAAATCCATTTCTTTACCGGATTATTTAGTTAGGAAAATTTAGTCAATGCTTCTTGGCATTTTTACATGTTACATATAACAGGCGGCTCGATGACCACTGCCTGAGATTTCAGAGCATCCAAAGAGGCCTTTGATCGTATAATGCTAAAATCCCATTTCGGGGGTTATCATTTACTGGGCATGGAAAATGTAACATGACAAATTACCCAGAACCCCCCTTCTCCATTTGCAGAGTCTCATGGTATATCTTCCTTGCTCTTTCCGTTGTTTTAAAATATTTGTTGAAAAGTTTTATTTAAATAAATCAATATGCATGCAAAGGTCTTATTTTGACACTCAGAAATGTTAGCAATAAAAATAAACATTTTCTGAGAAAAGACCAGGTAAATAGAGACCCCCCCCCCATTCCCATCAGATCAGTTGTTTTCCTTAAAGAAGGACTTACCAAACGTTCATGCGGGTGCAGGTTGCAGTAACTGCTTGATTGTGGAATATGAGAAGAGTTGCCCAGCATCCCTCCATAACCAGTTTGGTTAATTCCACTTGATGAACTCCATGGGTCGCTACTATGGTGACCATCTGAGATAAAATTTCATTTTGATATACAAATATAGAAGGTATAGAGAATTACTAGGAAGGCAATAATCTATTAATTCCAAGGCAGGTCACTTTTGATTCTAATTACATTTTAACCAGCTGTTTGGTACTTTAAAGACTGTGATGGAAGAATTGAAACCACATCTATAAGGCTACATGCACGTGGGCGTTTGGAATGCAAATAAATGCACATAACATGTCATAAATGAACAAAAACTCACAATGCATTTATCGAGAGTTTTCAAGCACCTTGTGAAGCATTCTGCAATCACTGCAGATAAGGTAATATTATTATATTTTAAATGTGCATCAACTGATGAAAACTAGTGATGATGCCTCTGAAAAAAAGGACGTAACCATGCTGAGAAACACATGCGCATATAACTATTTCTATATGCCTTGATATGAATTTATGAGCTCCAAATGCATCTTAAATGCACAACGTAAATGTCTGATGCTGTCCCAGATCAAAATAAGCCACTTGCCTAAACTTATACCATACTGCACTATTAAAACAGCAGAGAAATATTTTTTTTCAGACAGTCCCTGAACAGGAAGTTCTTCTGGGCATCCCTGATGACAGTGGGTATGTCTGAGCACTTCCCGTGCCGAGGAAAGGACCCAACAAAGAAATAAGTTCTCTGCTCCTTTAACAGAAAAATCTCTTTCCAAAAGCCATGGTGCCAATCAGCATTAGTGTGGAGTAGGGACCATAATGCAACTGAGCTAGCAAACCGTTTTAAATTTGTCAGGTGCACTTTAAATGACATTAATTTGTTGTAAATAGCAATTTACCAAAATCATACGATCATCCATTTAATTTCATTCTTTTTATGACTTTCAAATGATTTAAACTTTTTGTTACAACCCTCTCACTAACATTTAAATGGTTCCCTAGTTGCTATAATCAGTTAACCTACAATTCAGGAATTGATTTAAAGCGTGTCCTAGTAGAGAGGTAGTACAGGGCCTGACCACAAAGCTAAATTACTAATAATAATTATTTAATAATATAGGTAAAAAAAAATGAAGCCTCCATAAGTTATGCAAACAATTTTACAATAAAAGCAACATGGAAAAATGAAAATAATTTAAAAAAAAATAATAGATTTGGAATACCAGTACAGTAAACATTGTTTACGGCAAACATTTCAGGCCTCATTGACTAAAGCCTGAACTCACCTGTCAAATTCCCCTCACTACAATTCGAGTGCATCACCAAATTGGTCGCAAATTAACTCCTCAGTATTGACTAAGTGGGGAATACACTTGTTGAACAGGCGGTCAGCGGCGAACGCTGTCGCTTGCGTAGTGTGTCGTAGTCAGGTGGATAGAAGTAGGATGAGTCATGCAGAGTGAAGTGAATTTGACAAGTGAAGGGCAGTGACGTCAGTCTCACCATATCCCACTAACTGTATTCTGTGAATATTCTATTGATTTCTATGTCTCCTTGTCCCTAGGTCATTTTGTCATTTAGTCGCAGTTGTCAGTGTCACTTTTGAATGAATAGTTGCCTTATGAAACACTGGATCCCTGTCATCAACCCCCCCCAATTTGCAATTCTGAAGTGGCGAAGTCAAACAGGAGAATTTGGAGCAATACAACTAGTCACATTTGCACCTTCACACCACTCCTCCGCTTAGTCAATAGTAGAAGTACCTGTGCACACGCACGCAAATAGATGTGAAGAGCTTCGTAAATTCATGACTATTGCCGGAATTGGTCATGTTTTTGCCACTTCCCAAAGTTTAATCAATAAGACAACTTGGGGAAGAGGAGAATAGTTGTGAATTCACAGCTCTAAGGGACTATTCGGACTTTTGTCAATGAGGAACTACATTTAAAGAAACTAGTAAAATGGAGTCTGATTCAGTCCCTGTGATGGGAATTCAGGTGTCAAAGCTTTAATTGAAAGCACAGAAATGATAATTGTACTGTAAGCAGTGGCAGAATTTAAACCATTTACCTATCACTTAGGAGTGTATAGTTTAATTAGTCCAAACCTTTATCTGCTGTGTGTGGGGTATATGTCACTCAGCACTAAGTCATCAAAAATGGAGCCAAAAAAAACCCCCAATTTTTTTAATCAAATGGGGAAAATAAGAAGAATTTTAAGAAAATAAAGAATGAAAAATCACTTTAGTCTTTGCAGTGAGCAGCGCAGAAACGCAATACAGTGTGAGCCCAACCAAAGCTGATCACTGAAACAGATTTATCCCTTAAACAGCAGAATTTTACCTTGCATGAAGAAAGAGCTAGCGAAACTGCTGGCGGCTGGCTTTGAGGATGGATAACCTGGTGAGTCCCTATTGTAGTCGGCAGTGCTTGCTGATGGGGCATAAACCTACAGAGAAGAAAGAACATATTTAGGAAGCCGGTCAATTATTCAGTATAGTACTGTAGGTTACAAGGAAACAGCTAGATTTACTTGGGGGAATTAATCACATAAATACACAGTGTCTGCCATCTTGCATTCCATGGCACATTTTCATACCATCAACAATTTATTTATGTCATTGTTTACCAATACTGTTATATCGTTGGTGCATGTCGTTTTATCTTCAAAACCTCTCTGCAGTTTTCCTATAGTAAGAAAACGCTCAAAATTAACGTAAATGGATGTGCAAGGTCAATGTGTGACACGGGAGTGTTCACAGCATTTCAGCAACGCTTTATGGTTGAACAGATGTTCAGCTCTATAAAACTGTGAATGGTCACTATTTCTGCTCACAAATAATGAGGAAGTGCAACCACTGTGCCTGTCTATCAACTGTAAAGCATCTCCCTGCTTCTTCCAGCTTATTTGATCTACCTGTTTAGATTATCTATGTGCATGAGGACGAAACTTTACATGCACACATATGCATGCTAATTCAATATAAACTACATTCACCTGAATGACACAAGCTCACAATTATTTATTTATTTTTGTTGCACATGGAGTAACCAGAGCCACTAATACCCTGGGGCAGTGGTGCCCAACTTATGGCCCGTGGGCCATATCTGGCCCGCGACACAGTGCTATGAGGCCCGAATTATGAATTGTTGCGTATATGTATAAATTCGCCAGATAAAGACAGTCACAACAGACTGCTACTGTCACAGTCACGTCTTTATAATGAGAATAATGTCGCAGTCGTGACTTTACTATGGAAAATTGTCACAAGTTGTAACTTTAAAATTTGTCTCGACTTTGAAGCGGCCCGTGACACGTGTGTCCCAAATATATATGGCCTCCAGGCCGAAAAAGGTTGGGCATCACTGCCCTGGAGTATGCTGTGCATGTCTAACCATTTACAAACTTTCAGAAATACAGTATCCTTATGAACGTAAATCATATTGACTGAGTTTTCATTTGTTTATCTATCGATTCCATCTCCAAGTCAGGGAGATTTTCTCTGTCTGTGATGGGATACACCAGGCACTCAAGTAAGCATGTTGAACAAAGTACTATGGACATGTGCAAGCAGCATGTGTTTACAGTCAAAAATTATGACGTTCCTCCATACTCTTACATGTCTTAGGCCTGGGATACAGTTAGGAGTCATGGGCTGGATATTGCCCTTTATATAATTTGAAGGCGTGACCTGTCCTAAAGCATTATGTACCTATGTATAACATCATCCCAACAAAAGGACATGGCACTAGATAAGAAGCTCTAACAGAACTGAACTTAACTGGACCTCTGCATTGTAGTTGATGGTCAGCTTACTTGGTGATTAAAACAAGCACACGGTTTATCTATGGACTTATTTACCATTTAAATATCATCCCAGAGACGCAATGACCTCATGCAGGAATCAAGCCCCTTGAACCAACCGTTAAGCCAAGCCTTTTAGACCATCAGGGGTACATGTTGACTTATGAACCCACATACAGATTCTGCTTGCTTTTTTTACCTCAACACATCTTATCACAAGATATCTTTGGGCAACAAATCCCACTTATAAATATACCCTTTAAATATGAAAAAGATTTCACCTCAAAATAAATCAGCAGGTGTCCAAAGACCATAAATATATATTGAAGAATATAAATGTGAACTAGCATTGGCACTCCTCAAAGGAACATAAAAAAAAAAAACCCTGGATCTGTAAGGAGACCACCAACACTCAGTGCGTGCATCAGAGAGACAAAAAAAATAGGACTTTCTTTTTTTATTAAAGCTTCATACATGCCATGAAACTAACAAGCTTGCCAAAGAAGCACATTTTCCTTTTAGTTTAGCAAACAGAGAGAGTTCTGTAGCGGCCTTTATTTAAAAATAGCACATTTATTTTCTTGTTTATACTGTATATAAACAGAGGACATTACAACAAAGACTGTAGATTCATACGGCTTTAGTTTAAGAGTTTGTTCTTGTTTGTAGAAGGGAAAAAAATAATATCAAAAAGCATTGATTTTCCCCCCACCCTCCCCATTTCGTCCTCTTTTTAAAGCACTTTTTTCCCCAGATGGCCGGCAAAACTGAGGTGCTGTCATTTCAGTGATGATGAAAATGGATACACTACTGCCTCCATTTTGAAGCAGGCAGCAGATCACAGAATTGGCAGGCAGCCTATTCCGACATTCGCTTGTCACAGCATAATGAAAAGGGGGGGTGAAAATAATTCCACCAATAGAGAGACATCTGCAGCATTAACCACTTCAGTGCTCCATGGTAAATGTAGTTGGCAATGAGGTATATTGCCGCCAACCCCCCTCAAATAAAACTGAGAGTTAAGCGGAGACCTGACATTTTCCAAGATAGACTGATAAATTCGGGAAAACGTTACTAAATCTACTTAATTTTACAAAGGGGAAAAATGATGACAGTTTATATAGCAGTGTCAGTTTAAAGGTCTGCGTGCGTCTGTACATGCCCAACGTATACATGTTTAATGGATTTTATAAATAATTATATACACACACACACATACTTTTTAATTATCAAAATATTAATTTCATTATACACTCTTGATATGTCTGTAAAAATTCAGGGGGTTATTGACTAAAGTGAGAATTCTCAAACAGCGGATTCATGTAGCAAATCCGCAAAGGCGACAATTTTCCCATTTTAATGCAATGACCGCAAAAATTTTACGTTGCGGCTGCGACAACATTTCCATAGTAAAGTTGCGACAGTATTCTCATTATAAAGACGCAACTGCGACAGTAGCAGTCTATTGCGACTGTCTTTAGCTGGCGAATTCACACCTTTATGCAACAATTCAGACTTGAGCCAATAACCCCCTCTCACTCTTTCCAAAGAAAAGTCCAGACTTCTAAGAAGAACAAATTATTAAGTGAATATTAATGCTGTCATTTTAACCAACATGTACCTGAACTGGTCTTTTTAAAAGCCCTTTTATGGACAACCCATGGGTTCTTGCAGTTAAATTATATTTTTTTGTATAAATAATGTAACAGATAATTAAAAAAAAAAATCATTTTAAGTAACCTAAACAAGGTCAAATAATTTCCTTTTTTTGGGGGGAAACTACCATGCTATTTTTAGATAAAATGGGTTCCTTTCATCAAAGAGGCACTGCTTTGCCTGCTAGTAATTGCAGAAATTAAAATATATATATATCAAAACTCAATTTTTAGCAAAATGCACTACAGTGTCTCCAAAGCAATTACTTTATTATCAAGGGCATTAATATTTTATTCTGCTGCCACACTTAATATACAGTAAATAGAGGGCAGAGCTTATCAATTGGATTTGAAAAGAAAAGGTTTATGCAAAACAAGTCCTTCCAAATTCAACTGGATAAAAAAAACCAACATCTCCCATCATGCTCTAGAAAGAGCCAAGGATGCACGCATTCAACAGAAATCTATGTTTGTTTGCAATGACAAGTAAATCCATTTTAAAATAGGGGCCAAGGTTTTTTCGGTGCCTGCTTATGCATTATAAGTGTATTCCTCAATTCCCTACTCCAAACCAAAGTTTTGATGTGAGAAGTAAACAATCCCAGCTGAAATTCTCCTTTTACTCTACCAATGGGATGAGGAAGCAAAGAACACAAATGTCTGTTTGAAGAGCAAAGCAGAACCCAATGGAGGACAAAAGATTCCAATAAAAGCCTTTGAAGTATAAAAATCAAATACATCTGGATTTTTTTTTTTCTTTTTGTAATTACATTTGACTTAGAAAGTATAAAACAAAGTAGCCATGGGGAATTATAGAGTAATTCCAGTCTACTTTTATTAATCCTAAAAACTGAAATCTCAGAGTATATATACAGATCACAGTGAGGTAAAATATCACACGGTGGTTTGATAGTATTAACAGAGAAAGAATGGAAGTGTTGGTTGAACCTGATTATTAATAAAACATGGGAGAATACAGAACAAAGTCCCAGGTATGTACAAGGCTGATGTCATAAAAGCCTCTGGGGGGAAAAAGGATTTAAGGCTCAATTCCTCCATAATGCATCTGCAAAATATTCAGTCCATGTCACAAATCAAAAGAACAGTAATTCCAAAAAATGTAATGCCCCATAGTCCATTATACGCATTATATATTTAATCTATGCTTCCTAAAATTTGAAAATATTTAAAAAAAAAAAAAAGTTTAACTAAATCTGAAAAAGGATGACAACTTAGTTAAAAAAAAAAAAATAATAATAATTTTCACTTGCTGACACCCTTCATGAACTGTTGGATCTAAATTCCACTGAATTCATAGGGAGCAGGAGGCAATTTGCTTACCCAATGCTACAATCATAAAATGGAAAAACAAACACAACCCAGGAATTCTATGTCAAGGATAAAACTCTACAGGTGTAGGGATAACTACAATGTCAGATCTAATCGAAATGCTTATTATTCTCATGTTCCTGGGCCTTTAATTCAGTCAACAATTGGCTTCAAAGACTGTTACTGAATGGCCAAACCTGGGAATTTGATGGGTTTTAACCAGAGACTCTGCATTTGCAAAGCACAGTCCAGCCCAGGACTTCTCCCAGCGCCTCCTGACTGATGCCATAACCATGCCCCTACTACCCAGTCCTGGTCTCTTTTCTCCTTAAAGAATGCCCAATAAGATATATTTAAGTAAGCCCAGTTCATGAAACCTCAGGGAGCTGAGCTCCAGGCCTTTGATGCCCCATAAGTTCTCATGGATGTACATGGCCCACTATAATATTAAAATGAATGCCTTGTACAACAAGTACTATAATTTACGGATTCTTGAAGAAGATCAGGGATTACCCAAACTTCCATTGGAATCCACCCAACTAATACTACAGGCAGATATCTAACCTACCATTCTGCACATCAGAAGACTAATCTGTAGTGTAGAACAATGCTTTGTAGGTTGGGGTATCTTCTTTCACTTTTGTTTCAATTGCTGAACATAAATTCTCTTTCAAATATAGAAAAATGTTATGTGGGTTCTTGACATTTCTTAATAGGAACACGTGTAGATTGATGATTGCTAAATCAAAAGGTGGATGAAGGTTTTTAATAAATCAAAGCGCCAAGTTCCTTAATTTGATTCCATTGCCCCCAATGGTTTATGTTTTAATCTCTCTATTGTGGAAACTAGGATAATTATTTTTCCAATCAAGTAGATAAGCTAAACCGTGCATGATAAAGGCAGGCCTCAAAACATGACTTGTTGCGGATACTTGAGGAATGCAACTGAGAAATCCTTATCTAACATACTTTGTAATTGTAACTCCCTTACACTTACTGGCGAAATAAAAATAAGTCAATTAGGTACTCAGGCACAGAATAATGTGGTTAAGGAAGAATAAAAAATAAAAGTAGCATGGAAAAAATAAATCAGATAGCTTGCATTTGCAAATAGAAATAGACTTTAAGTTGTAATTTTTTGCTTGCAAGTTTTGAACCTAGCTCCATTAACCAGGGCTGCATTATGAAGGTGGTCTAGTCTGACATGCAGAGCCAGTTTGAGACAAAGAGGGGCCATGAGAAAAAGCTGGTATGTTTGTCAGACTGGAGCCAAAGACACTGTGGACATAATTGGTCTGTTTGAAGCTAGTACTCCCTAGGAATTTCGGGCCCTGGATAATTTCTCAGTTTGCCTGCCCCAGCCCTAAGCACATGCAGATAGTTGTATTTATAGCAAATACAACTATTCCAGAGGCAATTCTAATACAATACAATCAATTCTAGAACAATCTTTAAATACCTTGATCATCTTTCTCAAGCAAACAACCAAGGGAAAAGCTTGAAAGCAAAATAAAACTGCTCGTTCTGGCAAGGTGGATCCCTTTGGGGCTAACATATAATATTATGTCTATACACCATGTAATATAACTTTTGCATGGATACATATTTATCAAGGGAAAATAGACAGAACCTCTCCCCCAATGAACAGCAAAGAAAAAGACATTCAGAATAAATATATAAGCCATTCCAGATCAGCCCACACCAATAGAAATATTAGCATAGGGTAAAAAATTGTAAATACTAGTCTGATTTCGCAAGTATGTATTAATCAGTGGGAATTCAGAAGTAAGAAAGGAATCCTACATGTGTAGACAGCTATACTTTAAAGGCTTTTTCTTCTCCTTTAAAAATACACAATAAGCCGACTACTCACTACTGCCACTACACCAATCACAGAATAGAAATTACAGATGGCAAAGCAGGCCATTCACTACAGCAAAAAGATTCTTAAATAACATCTTCTTTTTCAGATATTTTCAAACACTTGAAAACATAATGGAGGAAAAAGACACCACAAAGTATGCAAATGCACAATAGCAGCTAAATTATATCTTACTCAGTGCTGGATGTTGACTTACTATTGGACAGGATGGACCATACTTTTTGGAATAAAGAAGATCGTAACCATAGAAACAGCTGCAATATTTCTGTCGGATGATAATTGTTTGTGCACGTGTAGTTGGCAGGTTTGTTATCTGTGCCACCGAGTTACATTTGATTTGTTGTGTTAAAAAAAAAATGTTTGCTGCCAAAAAGCTGAACAAGCTGGCCTTGCTTATATATGCTTGGAATTGATTATATCACACCTGAATGAACATCTCTCACAACATGCAATCACTTCCTATCTGGTCCAGGTGAAGCACACGTACGAGTGGTTGGCATTCCAGAAGAATAATAAGATGGTTTCTAGGGGAGACTGGACCCACCAACAAAACTTTTGTTTCGCAAATGTGCCACGTGTAAACGGCTGTCAAACACCTTGAGGGAACACCTGTTCCAACAGCTTTCGAGGCTTAATCAACCAATCCCTACACTGTAAAAAAAAAAAGCACTTGCAGATAAGGTCCTCTTTTAATTAAATGTAAAATGCTTGTAACAGTATTTTAAAGATCAGAACAATAACATTTCTATTTCTGTCTGTAGTTTCTCACTTTACTGATGCTGAAAAAAAAACTTGTTTCATCTTATGCTCCTAGACAAGTCCGATATACAATAACAAGGTCTACCGAGACAGACTTTGATTGGTGGAGATAGTCCGTAACCAACAAGGATTTCTGCATAAGGATAAAAAGGTCAAAGGTGATGCCAGCTTCCTCAAAATTGCAACATTTAGGTTGAGAACCCATGTCTGTTTTGAAAAACATGCTGGCAGTTACACTTTAAATTCAGCATTTTTATCTCTAAATGAAGGGAAATATTGAATACAAAAGTGTAAGACATGCTCAGTCCAACTAGTGTAGTGAAGAGTGAAAAAATAAAATAAAATGAATTTAGTCTTTATTACTGAAGAGGAATGCCTCACGATTTAGTGTGGCTTTTGCTGTGGTCAGGTGACTCTCCCATATATTGTCTGTATACAATAACAGAAGAGGCTGCTATCAGCAAAGACAAAGGTTTCCAGGCTCCTGTTTTGTTTAATAGTGCAGCTTCATCTACAGGGGTAATTCATCAAGCAGCGAAGTGAGCTACGATGCATTCGGCTCACTTCGCTAATAGTAGTATGCGCATGCTGATGTCCTGCACGCGGACATCAGCATGCGCATTAAAGGGATTCTCGTCTCGGTGAGAACAAAAGAGTTGCCTCGCTAAGACGGGAATCCCTTTAATGTGCATGCTGATGTCCGCGTACAGGACATCAGCATGCGCATACTACTATTAGCGAAGTGAGCCGAACACATCGTAGCTCACTTCGCTGCTTTGTGAATTACCCCTGTATACATCTCAGCAACAACATACACGTAAACCTATTGTCCTTCATGTGAATAACTAGAACTTGGGGATGAGTTGGGTCGGACTAATTGGAAATTATCTACAAATAGACGCCACGGGCGCCATCATCTTTTGTGCAAATGCCATAAATTACTCTCTGTGTGTTTTATTTTTCCCCCCATAGTTATCCACAAAAATCTCCTTCGTCATTCATTGGCTCTCTGCATGTTTTTGAAACGAGGTCATCCTTAAAAAGAAAATACACCCAATCTGCAAAATGAGAAGTTACATAAGAGAGAGAGACTGTCAAATTCTATGTGGCATGTTTATAATGAACACATAGAAGCAGCTCCCACTCAAATGTATCTACAGTAAATAGAAATATGCAAAGAACATAAGACTGCCATTGGAATGCTGAGAGTTGTAGTCCAACGACAATTTGAAAGCTACGTACATGCTGAAGGCTACTGATCAAAGCCATTCCCCAAACACTGTTGTAGAAACAAAGCCAGTTTATGACCACTATGGGCAAGGTCACATAAAGACTTACCAACATTGTATTTTTTCAGATAAATAAATGACAATACTGTAGGAGCACCACGTTTACATTTTTTCATATACAAATGCGCAAACGTATATCAATACACAATAAAGGGCAAGGGCTTCTACCACAAATGTAAATGGGTTTGAAATTGGAAGAGGTAAAAATATCAAGAATGCTAAAAAGGGAAAGAGAGTCCGGTATACACAAATATGGATGCCAAAAGGAAACAAGATCTACACCAAAAAAAACATGATCAAAAATAAAATTCTGTTTAGTCAGCTGACCATTTATAAGTCAGGATGGTAAGTCCGGGAACTGGTGACGTGCAGATGTATGTGGTCATCTGCAATTAGAGACAACTGGATCAAACTCAAATCTTTGCCAAATATTGCTGCTGAATGTATAGTCAAATTTGCAGATGATCCGGTAATTAAGTCACTGGCTTGAACAACTAGATCTTTGTATCTATACCCAGCTTTACATGTGACTCATACAATTAAGTAAGTCAAGCACATCACCAAATTACCAGATGTAACATCTATTCATGTAGCATTCCATTCAGTATTAAAGTGTGTCTGGTTAAAGTGCAGTTATAACCCCCCCCCCCCCCCCCATTCACACATACACACACACACACACACAATTTGAAGCAGGACAAGGGATGAGCTCTACAGCCATCAGCTAAAAACTTATTAATCCGGCATGCTGTCATGCAAACCAAGGGTTCCCATGGCAATGGGTGCGTTAAGAGAAGGCAAAATATAAAAAGATTGCAGATCGTCCAATCAAGTTCCCCCAAGTTCATGGTTTGGAAGCTCTGTCTGGAGAGCTCTTTAAATCATCAGGAATCATAGGGCAATGTAAATTTTAGGTTTTTAGCTGTAGAATTTACACATAAGTGACAGGTGAACTTTAAAAGTAAATGATCACCATGTAACAAGGGTAAACAGAGGGCAGTAGAAGACATGGAAGAATTAGTTGAAACAAACTGCCAATATTCTCTAGCTTCCGCCATATTTACCTCTTCAGAGTAAAGTTTCAACAGAAGCCAACGACATTGCCAGTTCTATCATAATCATTTTTAGTTGTTAGTAGCATCAAGCTTTGTTCTTCTCATCATTATGTCTCTCATGCACCACCCCTAGCCCCTACAAGGCTTACTAACATTACAGCACTGCAATGACTGGGTCGTCTTGCATGCACTATGTTAATGCCCAATCTTCCCAAAAGATAAATAGATTAATAGGTTTACACATACAGTAATAAAATACAGAACATTCTGTAGAAAAAACAATGGACAACCCATCTAGTCTATGCACATCTATACGAAGGCTCAGAATGCATGTAGTAGCTAGGTTTTACCCATCATTCCAGACGTGTGTTGGAAAACACATGATGTCATCATATTAAAGACTATAGATAACACTAATATTTTACTCTCAGAATGTAGGTATGTATAATTTATAAAGTGCCACAAATTTATGCAGTGCTGTATAATTCAGCAATACACATTTATTGCAGACATGGGAAAAGTGCATTGCACAATACAAGTATAATATCACAAGGCTACAACACTTTAAGTTCCAGGTTGTGGGTGATACAGGAAGATGGAGGTCCCTGCCACATAGAGCTTACAATCTAAATAGGAGGAAGACTTACATATACAGATGGAAGGGTAATAAGAGCTGTAACAATGTGCTGAAACACTGGTCAATAAATACATATACTAAGCATAAATAACTAAGAAGAATAAAATATATTTTATACATAAAATCAATGATAAATATCAGTGCTAGTGCTCCATAAGGTAGGACTTCAGTTTGATTTTAAAAGTGCAGAGGGAATTTTCCTGGCGAAGGTAAAGGGGTATAGAATTCCAGATGTGGGTGGCAGAGGGAATGTTCCTGGGGTAGATAAAGGGGCATATAATTCCGGATGTGGGGGGCAGGAAGAGAAAAGGGTTTAAAACAAGAAAGGAAAGTATTGTTGTGTCATGCAAAGCTGGTTGCTTTGGGAGGAGCACAGTTGACGTCGAGGAATGTACAGCCATATGACTGAGGAAATGTAGGGAGGGGCAATGGAGTGAAGTGCCTTAAATGTCAAAAGGAGAACACTGTCAATGATTTGTTTGCTTACGGGGAGTCAAAGAGTAGAGAGAGTCTGATCATTAATTGTATACTATACATTAATGTTTAGTGCAAATGCATAAACTGATTTTTTGCAACACTTGACAAGGACCATCAACAGAGTCATACAATCATATTTAAGTATGGCAGAGATGGATATAGTTTACTGCACATGGCAACAAGGAACTCTATCTCCGGCAATTACTTGCATAAAGAACAATAGTATGAACCGTACTTTTTCTCAGTTGAGTGCATTATAGATTTGAAGGATTTGGTTTGACAGAATTGGGCAGGATGTGCTGTAACTAATTTGTGCAGGTAGCACCTAAAATACTGTGCCTGGTCAAACAACAGTTTTCTGCCTGGTTCAGTGAACTGGTCAGTAATATTAGGACTTACAAAGGACCTTACTTCATATAAACAAGCAGATTCTGCAAGTCACAACTCTCTAACCAAAGGATCTCTCCCTTTTTCTCTGCTGCTTCCCCCGGTAAAGTTGCTAAAAAAAAAGGTTTCTTTTGCCGCATTCTGTAGCACTGCATTTAAAATGGCTGCACTTCTATTCTATTACTACTCGAGCTGCATGCAATATGTTGCCTTCGCATTACAGTTCTGTCCAAAAAACATAAAAGTACAAAAGAGCTTCCCAATGCAACCCAGTTTAGGTGAATGAATATTGCAATGCATATAAATATATCATGGTAACATGCTTAGAATTACAAACATGCATCTTGCAGCCAGATGTGTTGCATATATGGATGCTTTGCACTGATGACAATTTAAATGCTGCAACAAATACAGTACATGCTGAATGCAATATATTCATTTGGTGCCTCTACAGCTCATAACACCACTGGCATGCACAAGCTAATTGCCTAAATGAGGTAACTATACTCAACCATTAGTTTGGTTAGGTTTTCTTAAATGCATTCTACTGCTAAAATCACACAGAGTGACTCGATGGTCTCCTTTACACCACCAGTTTAAGTATCATGTGACTGCGACAGTAGCAGCCTATTGCGACTGTCTTTATCTGGCAAATTCGCACCTATACGCAACAATTTGGACTTTAGTGAATAACCCCCCCAAATGTGAGTCTCTACAGGTTATTCAGTAAAATCCACATTGTTGGGTATAGGTGCGAATTCACCAGATAAAGACAGCTGCAATAGGCTGCTACTGTCGCAGTCGCATCTTTATAATGAGAATATTGTCGCAGTGGCAACTTTATTTAAAGGGAAAATTGTCGCAATCTTAACATTGTAAAATTGTCACGACTTTACAAAGGGGAAATTGTCTCGGATTTACTATGGGAATCCACTGTGTGCGAATTCAACAGTAGAATTCGCACCTTAGTGAATAACCTCCCCTGTGTTTTTAGATCTAGGGTGCCAATAGGACAGAACCGGCACTGTATATAGGAATAAAATCTTGCTGAAGCAATGAAGAATATAACTCATTTCTTTACAAGGCATCTTTTACATATAAGAAAAGTAAAATAACATTTATTTTAGAGTTTAATAAATTATTACAATGTCCCTTTAAGCTTACATAGAGAGGTAATGGGGTGAATTTAAAATGTTGTGTTGGTGGGGACCGGATACCTTTAAAACAGTGATGCCCAACCTACAGCCCACAGATGTGGTGCTATCTGGCCCTCGGTTCAAATTGTTGCGTATAAGTGTGAATTCGCCAGCTAGACATTCGCAATAGACTGTTACTGTCGCAGTTGCGTCTTTATTAATGAGAACATTGTCGCAGTCGCTACATTACTATGGAAAAACCGTAGCAGTTATAACTTTAAAGTCTGTCGTGGATTCGACTTTTGACTTTGAAGTGGCCCGTGACACGCACGTCGCAAATTTATATGGCCCCCCAAGGCCGAAAAAGGTTGGGCGTCACAGCTTTAAAATATTTACTAGCTGTAACTTCTATCTATAACGGATCAATGATACAAGTCTCCTTATCGACGACCTCTCAGATCAAGGGTACATCAAGACCTGCCTATTTCTCCAACAGGTACAAAACAATAGAAAAATCGTCAAAGCTGGGACAATGAACATTCCATTCCTTTAATCTGCAGTTCACTTCATTGAATCCGGAGGCATTCCAGCACTTTCCCTTCCTGCTGCGGAATGGTAATGAGACTACGATAACGGTGCACCCCCTGCAGCATTCATGCTATGGAAGCAAACTGCAGTTACTACAGAACGGTAACAGCAAAAGCATTATTAACCTTATTAACATTTCGTCATCTCGCGGAATATGAACAATTAGCATTTGTCTTATAATTCCCGTACGTTTCATCTCTCTCACTAAATAACCGTCAGATGCTTGCAAGGTATGGACCAGATTTAAAGGGCCATTCAAACACACAGGCTGTTTGAAAGAGGAAACAGTTTCATTAGTGTTAAAGGACCAGTAAAAAAATTTGTATTTGCATGCCAGTTATTCCTACAGAGTACTGATAAACATATTATCTTTGAAGTTAAATCTCCTGATTTGTATTATTTTCACTTTGTTTCTATTCTTTGTGGTTGCGCCATCTTTTATCTGTTAAGTAAACAAACCTCCTCTAGTCCTATTGTTTCGTATGGAACTTTAAATAATACATATACATGAGGTGCCCCAGGAATTCAACTTCAAACATGCCATGTTTACAAGTACTGCATAGAGATAACTGTTATAACAATCCAAACAGCAATTTTCAGTTTTGTTTTGTTTTTTTCTGGTTCTAGAACATCTTGTGAAGTCATTTCAATACATAAAACAAACAATTTTATAAATTGTGGAAGGCACAGTCCGGACTCGTCCGCACAACTGGACTGGGCATCGGCATCAAGCATATATACCAACACTCTTGCAGTATTCGGCACATCTAAATATTCCTCAAATGCAAGAAAACACAGCTTTTGATGTCACAAGTTTATGTCGGTGACATCATAAAGAACAGGAACGCCTACACTTTAAAAGAAACAGAAGGTGTAAGAATGATAGAAATATGTATTTATTGAGGCAGCCCCAGTTCTGCACCTTTCATGGCGTAAAGAAATGTGCATTCACAATGCTGGCCCCTTGCATTGTCAGCGAATACGGAACAGGATTTCTACATTTTATTTTTCCTTTTGCAGGGGGTAGAATGTGTGGCTCATATAGTAAACTCGCTAGCGGTACAGTAAATAAAGCTGCTAGCACAATTAGGAACTACACATTTTAACTTTTTTATTTTTTTGCAGAGGAGAAATCAATTTGTACTTTTCCTCCTTTGATATGTGTTAAGGTCAGAATCTGTTTCCTGGACTGACCCACTCCTGGGTTTCAGTGAGAGGCTTTAGTGTTCCCTTAAAGGTCCCTAATTTATGCCACATGTCCTAGATGGGGTGGTGGTGGGGGGGGGATGTGGATGATGAAAAGACCAGCTCCTCGCGTGAAGTGTATTACCAGACCAGCATGGAAAGGACCGGAAGGAAAACCCACCCACTTCAGCCTGCGTTTATTCTATCAACCTGCAATTGCAACAATCAAAACCAGATGTCCGCCATTCCAGATCTTTCTCAGAGGACAAACATACAAAAAGCCTAAAGGCCTGGCGTTGCCATCAGATGGTAATTGAGACCATATGATACACATAACAAAATGCCAAATGCAAAAGCAATTCCCTCAGTCCCTAACAAACCCCCAGCCACCCCCCACCTCTTCCTACTTAGAAGGATGAAATTGCAGGTCCTGCTGAGACCATGAGTGCATGGTGCACCATGAAAAACAAGTGTACACAGCTACGAAAAACCACCTGTAAGGAAGAAGGAGAGAGAAAAAATGGTTCTTTGGCACATGCTGTACCCTGGGGGATAACAGCAGGTGAAAGGTCAACAAGGGCTAATAAAAATACCGTCCAGTGCTGGAGACCACAAACACAGGTGCAGAGTTATTTTTCTTTCACTAGCCTTTATATCCGCCCCTCAATCTTACACAATGACAAAATGATCTGTCTCTATTTCAAAGTCTGGGGAAATCCGACATCTCTATCTGAGAGTGAAATATAGCCGCCTTGCACAAGAAATAAGCAGAGTATTAATAAAGATTTGTGAGAAGTAAGGGAATATGCAGTAAAGTTAGGCCAAATCGATCATCTATCTGCTGTCAAATGCAATTGGTCTGTCCGAGATCTACTGGTGTTTATACACTCTTCCTAAAACAAAGGAGGATGCGCAAATCTAAGCCAATACTAAATCCATGTGATTCTGCCAGAAATGTCCACTGATCCAATCAGATTATTTCTATATAGAGCAATTACGCTAGTCCCACACGCTGCACGTTTGCTTACTTTTTATGCAGTATGCAGGGGGTACTACACAACTTTTTAAAGAACTAAAGTCTTTTCATTGAGTCTACATGTCAGCAACAAACTTACAAACTTTATCTTCAAAGCCACCTACTTGATTATTTCTGCATCTTCTGCATGAATTATTTCACAAGCACATGGAAGCCTTTAGCACCACCCTCTGCTGAGAATTTGGTGTCTTAGTGTCTTAGGCACTGACTTCTATGGAGCATGTGTGAAAAACAGAGCGCGTGCCTATTTGATTTTCACAGTCGAATGGACAGTGTGATATTCCCCTACAAGTCACCCAAAATGTGTGATGAATTGTGAGGCTTCATTGGTATATCAATGAGGATCCAATATGGCTACTGTGACAAACTAGCACCAGCAGTTTTTACAAGACAAAACTGCATCCCAAAGGAACTGATTTGCTGCTTGACAATATAGTGGTTTATAACATAGCAGACACTATATTTTGCACATATCAGTTAAAATTAGGGTACATTAGTTCTTCTTTAGGTGATAAAACTCTAATCTGTCCAAATAAAAATGTAACCCTCCAGTTTGGTGAATACCCTCGCAGAAATGTGTACAAGGTTCTTAGATTACAAGTAACAATAACCATCTATGCAGTAGCCTGTCTTTCAGGCTATGCAATTGGTTATCCTGTAATTCAAACAAAAGGGCTGTCCAACTTTAATACAAAATGTCTACTAGGTAGAAAAAAAAAAGAGCGAATGTGAGGTCAACTTGCTATTACATTTGTGTGCCTCTAAGATAATGAGGTCATTATCGGCACAAGCGATTAAGGGACACATTTTTAAAAGGGTGAATTTACCAATTGAATTCACCTCTCTACAATTCAAGTTGCATTGCTTAAATAGACACAAATTCAATTCTTGACTAAGTGGTAAATACACTTAGCAGCACTTAGTCATAGTTGCCAATGTCACTTTTGAATGAATAGTGGCCTTAAGCAACACTGGAGCTCTGCTATCAACCCTCCAATTCACCACTTTGAAATGGAGAAGTCAAACAGGCGAATTCTGAGCAGTTCACCTAGTCGCATTCACACCACTCCTCTTCCACTTAGTCAATAGTCGAAGTATCTGTGCAATGCACACACAAAGTAAGTTCGTGATTATTGTAGTCGCCCGAATTGGTCGCGTATTGTCCACATTGCAGTGTTATTTATATCTCATTTATTTAGTTAATAAGAGAACATGGGGAAGTGGAGAATAGATGCGAATTCAGACCGCTATGTGACTATTTGTCACAAATTCTCAGAATGTGTCCCTAAGTGTCTTTAGCTGAAATCCTAGTCAACTCTTAAACAAATCTGGGTCTTGCCTGCTTGCATTTGTAACATAGCATAAGCACAAATTACAGTAAGTATAAAAGGTGCTGAAAATCACTGAAAATTACATTGATCTAGGAAGAAAACTGCAGAACACGAGAAAGAGAAATGTATTTGAGAAGATAAAGTAAAATCTGGAGACCAGGGTGAGAAATCAATGGGCAGTAGGTTTTACTATCAGCACAAGAAAGGATTATTTCATTTCTTGCTAGAAATGACATATGTAGCTATAGGTAGGTTACATGTCCACAACCTACAGCAGTCGTATGAATATAATGACAGACTACTTCCAAATATTGCATTCATCATCACTGATCCCATATTGTTTAGATTACAACCCTACTGACTGTACATTCTGCCAATAGTTCTGCATGACGTGTGCCCTGAACATGCCATACATATTAGTTATCCAATATGGCAGACGAAATACCCCGGCTGAGTGAAATAAAAAGGGGGAACAATTTGGTTACTGAAACCCTGGTATTTCAGATGGTTAGTGAGTGGCCAACAGCTTCATATAATTACTGTATAAGGAATTACGTCCTGTTTTAATCAAGGATCAAGATTATGTGGAACTGTTTTATGGAAAAAAGGGGCAATGTCT
Source organism: Pipa parva (assembly GCA_019650415.1). Classification (NCBI taxonomy): domain Eukaryota; kingdom Metazoa; phylum Chordata; class Amphibia; order Anura; family Pipidae; genus Pipa; species Pipa parva. Next base: position 22,498 of record WMED01001219.1, read on the forward strand.
TGTTTAAACTAAACCAACCCAACTCTGAGAGTATTACTCTATTAAATTCTATTCTATTTAAAGGAAAGTGTAGCCTCAGGAAAATAAAACACAACAACAGAGTTTCAAAATCCTCGGCCAACAATAAAATAAATGACAGCGCGTTAAAGTGTATAAACATTTTCTACAGTTAAGTCAGAATCGACATATGCTTCCCTAGTTCCTTCTCACATCTTTGACCAGTTTTCTGTAAACCCAAGTCATCCATGAAGCCTTAATACACCAGATCTCCCCCGAATCATCTCCTATAGATGTTCCCTGCTACTACCTAGGTCAGTTTATCCAACCGCTACTAAATGTTGGAATTTCCCATTCACGCGTATTAGAAAGATAGAAATTCTACCCCTGTTCTTCTCGATCCACACGTGCTAGCAGCTGTGTCCCGTCTGTTTCCAGACACGTCTAATGCAGCACATAATGTTAGGAACTATGTACATGGCTTTACAGTAATGCATTGTTTTTTGTTTTTTATTTTAGGCTGAGGATTTAAGTAATACTTTTTTTTTTCCCCTGAGGTTGAATACTGAAAATTTTAGCAATACAATTATAAAACAGACATGGGAGAAATGCTCAATTTCTTCTGTGTCTGCTTTAAGAGAAATAAATTACAAGTATACCATGAAGATACATTACTCTAAGGGGGTAATTCAGGAAAGAGCGAACTTACCTGGCGATCCTTCGATTCACCTCGCCAAGACTGGCATGCGCTCCCTGCTCTCCTGCAAGCGGAGATCAGCGAACGCTTTAAAGGTACTTCGCTCTTTCCTGAATTGCCCCCTAAGTGGCAGGCGGTGACTGGAATAAGTGGATAGGAGTCCCTCTCCCATACAGCTTACACTCTAAACAGCATGCTAAATAAAATACCGCAAAGTTAAAGGTTAATAAACCTACAAGTATGAAATATATACCTATGTCAGCTATTTGCACGTTTCTCTATTAAGTTAATTTCAAAATATGGGCAGGGTGTGAGGTTGATACCTTCAAGGATAAATTTTTGCTTGTTAAAGGGAAACTAAAGATAGACAATAAACTAAAGATAGACAATATACCTTCCATTTATTTACCTTTATTGTCTTCAGCATTTATGTTTATTGAGATATGCTCCTTACAGTCCCTCTCTTTCTTTTAACTGGAGTGTCTACAATTCCCATTTCTTTTTTTTATCTCCTCTCACCACTGAACAGCTTGCTATTATTCTACTGGATGAAGTTAACAAAGTAAAACTCTTTAAATGTTACTAAAACTGTGCCCAGAGTTTCTCCTAGAGCAAAGAGTATCAATATATAACAAATGATTGTTTTAATAAAGGAACTTAAATGGCATTTATAAATAAGTAATGTACAAGAGTTAAAAAAAAAGTGTTTGGGTTCAGGATACAGAAATAAATGGAAGCAAAAAAAAAGTTCTTAAATTGATATTCTTTTTAGGTGCCAAATCCTTTGTTTTTCATTCAAAACCATAATGTTTTATATTGCTTTTTTAGAAGATGGAAGAGTCTGGGAGCAGCTTTGATGTATAGAATTATGCTCTAAATACCTACACAGTGACCTGTTGCACTACATTAAGCATCCTAATCAGCAAGCCAGTAGCTAGCAGCAAGACAAATTATAATAGAGTGAAATGGGTGGTCTCCTGGGGTCCCATCCATTGGTGGGGATTGAAGTTTCCCTTTAAACTACAGTGTCGCCCCACTTCTTAAAAGGAGAACAATAGCCTTACCTGCTATTTAACTGATTGTGCCCAGTAGCCGTACACTAAAAGTACTGCTGCACGATCAGCTTCAATCTCATGATCCTATGCCCAACATCATGAAATGAAAAGCTCATTGATGCAGCAGGTGGACCTGCGGGCAGAGTCTGAGGTGGACCTGCGGGCAGAGTCTGAGGTGGACCCGCGGGAAGAGACTGAGGTGGACCCGCGGGCAGAGTCTGAGGTGGACCTTCAGGCAGAGTCTGAGGTGGACCTTCGGGCAGAGTTTGAGGTGGGCCTGTGGTGCCCATATCAACAAAAAAGCCTAAGGTCAAAGGTATACTTAATCCGCCACTACTTAGCACCTTTTGTTTCCTTTGAAAAATACAATAACCGCATATTAATTATATCAAGTTCGATTTACAAGACACATAAACAGAAGGCACTGAATCATCACTAAGTAGGAAGGAGCTACTTTCTGCATGAATGGTTAGATTTCTTCACCAGGAACAAACAGATTCCAAGGAATCCAAAATTATCCCAAATGATCCCCCTCAAGTTTGCCCATAAACAAAACAAAACCAAAAAAAACAAAAAAGGATTTAAATATTTTCCAGATGGATTTGCAGAGAAAACTACACTGAAAGTTGACAGGGTCAGTTTTTCCCCAGAACGGACTCATTACTTCAGCTTTGTGATGTCATCCAACGTCTACAAAAATAATCACACGAGTTTATTTTTATATTCTGGTTTCTGTCTCCAAGTGCCAACAGAATCAAACATTGCCTGATCAATACCATGTTTGTTTGGTGTAACATTAAACAGCTAGAAAAAAAAAAAAGAAACATACTGAGAGTAGGAGACGTTTGGATTGCAAACTTTCATGTGAAAAAAACCACGTCAAATTGAAATCCTGTCCCACAAAGATAAATAACCAGTACTACCTCTCAGGCCAAGGTCAACAAAATTCTGTTTATTTATTTATTGTTTAATATGACAGCACAAGGGAAAAAAAAATAAAGAAATAAATAAAAAGAGAAAATGTCCCTCAGTTACAGGTGGGTGAGGTCATAACAGAGTTTGTCTATTAAATTTACAGTTACCTTGATGAACCCATGATTGCATGAACAGAATGTCAATTATGGCAAAAATTTGAAGGAATTCATTGTAAGGAACAAGTAGAAGAAATTTTTAAAAATCTCATTCGTGTTAGTGGAGCAGTTAACCAAATGCAGCACTTGTACAAATGTTTAAACCAGTGATGCCCAACCTACGGCCCGTGGGCCATATCCGGCCCGCGATGCGGTGATATCCAGCCCATGGCCCAAATTCTGAAATACGAAATGTTGTGTACAAGTGTGAATTCACCAGCTAAAGACAGTTGAAATAGACTGTTACTGTTGCAGTTGCGTCTTTATAATGAGAATATTTTCGCAGTCGCGACTATACTATGGAAAATTGTCACAGCTGTTACTTTAAAATTTGCCACGGTCTCGATTTTAAAAGTTGCAACTTTGAAGTGGCCTGTGACAAACGTGTCCCAGTTTTATATGGCACCTACGCCAAAAAAAGTTGTGCATCACTGGTTCAAACCAACTATTTTAATGAATCCTTGTATCATTCCTTCAAATCGTATATATATATATATATTTCAAACCTCCACCTACACCAGCGATTCTCAACCTGTGGGTCATGACCCCATCGGGGGTCGCACGACCATCCCATGGGGGTCGAGAATCGCTGCTGAGCCCGGAAGCACCCGCAGGACCCTTCTTATAAGGGTTCCTGAGGGGTGACGTCAGCCCAAAATGTCACGTGATGCGCGTACGTGATGACGTTTCGCCCGAACATCACCATGTGATGCGCGTACGTTCGGGTGAAATGTCACACAGTGACGTCAGCTCCTGGGGTCGCGGCTCTCAAAAGGTTGAGAACCGCTGACCTACACACATGTCCATTCTATACATATACAGTATATGTATGTATGTGTACAGTATATATATGTATGTAATACAACGCATGCTGAAATCTGACAAAAATCTGCTGGAGTTAAAATGAACTGTATGGAAGTGACGTACCAGGATCTAATGCACAATAATGTAGAATAAAAACTGAAAACACACAAACTAATGGAAACGTTTGCTTAGTACTCAACTAACATGTTAATACCCGTTAATATATTTAACCGCTAAATTTACTCTTATTCACAAGGGATACCACCAGTTCAGCTCAAATACATTTTCTTTAATTAGTTTAAATTGTCCTCTTCCTCCCATCAACATCCCCAATTATTACATCCTAATCAGCCCTTCAGGGAAAAGGGTTAAATATAACCCAGCTCAAAACACACTTACTACAGTGTCTTTTTAAGTCTGTTAAGTTTATCATTCTTTTTTAATGGAAAGCAGCATCTAGTGTTAAATAAAAGATGACTATTGTTTAAACATAAATCATGTTATATTCATCAAAGCGGGACGGCAGGAAAAGGTAATAAAAATATTATTTAAAAAGCAACACGTTTTTGTCCCCCTGATATAACGGTATTTTTGTTTCGTTTTGACATTATCTTCTGAGACATTAGTACTTTGTTATTACCTACTCATAGGCAATCAATCAGAAACTAAAGTAAAAAAAAAAATAATAATGTTACAAAATACATTATTGACATGTTGGCAAATGGCATAAATAGAGAAGTGGTGAAACTTCCTAGGAGATTAGGGAAAAGTAATAATAATACATAGGGTGGGTAGCAGAAGAAGCAAGGACGAGGTTTAATACACTGAGATCTAGGTTCTAGCATAATGTAGTCTATAAAATAATAAGTGAAAATCCCAGGAATAGGTTAGAAAAAGATGTGGATAGTTATCTGGCTTAAAGCACTCTTATTTCCATTGCTAAAGAACAATCAGCTCTGTTGATGCCCTCCTCCTTGCTAAGAGAAGTCTCTCCCGGGCATCATGCCTACTATATTGTCCGCTTCATGTTAAACAATAAATAGTAACCACACAGTGAAGCCTTCATTTGAGTTGGGTACCAGCATCCAGATGCCTCCTGCCATGGTCCTAAACCAACAATGGAGACTTGATTACTGAGGATTTTGCAATAAATCTCTAGATGGCCCAAATCACTGATAAAGGAGATGTTGGTCTTAACCAAGAGGCATGACAAAGGTCAGCAATTATCAGCAAGGGCTGAAGTGGTATTAGGTCAGAATACTGCATCTGCACTTGCTCCATCAGCAATGTTGAAGAGGGAACAGGAAGTGAAGGGAATTTCAGTGCAAGAAGCAGAAGAAAAGATGATTGATTATCCAAGAAACAGGATTCAGCATTGGAAGAAAGGGGAATTCAGAGAGAAATAGGGCTCCTTAACGTTTCAATGCACCATCCAGAACAATTTAGCACATTTTGTAGGAACTGACTCAACCCCTTTAAAGAGACACTAAGGCATGTGTTCAAATGATAGGTTTAGGCTTACCGATTTTGAAGACTAATCACAGCAATTGCAGTAAAAATATTTAGAGCTAAGGATATTTCAGGGACCAGAGGTGAGACTCTGATCTTACTACTGCATTCCCTGGTGCCGTTAAAAGGAAAACACACTGCTACTTTAAAAAAAATGACTAAAAACGTCATCTGAAGTGGTTAAAACTTGTATAATCATTCTCACATACCAACAACAGCCAAATAATGTAGGGAAATCAAAGAACAAAATATGACATAACAGTCAGACGGGGATGTTATTTTTATACAAGATCAGAAGTACCACACCTTCACAGCTCCATAAACTCAGATGAACGGAAATACTTGTCCCCTTATCAATCAACAAGTAACATTTAGTCAATGTGCAGTTCATTTTATTAGGATTTTTTTTTTTTAATCTGACACACAAATTTTCATAGTCACATGGCTAGGATGGAGGTTTTCAGCTTCAGATATGAATTTTCTTGCGTTACTAAGGAATGGAATAAGGGATGGACGTCGTTTCCTGGAATAATTTCACAATAATTTATACAACTCATGGAATTACATTCATTCAACTCTGTTTCTGGCACCATAAATATTAAAGTTAACAATTTTAATAATAAAAACAGACAAAATTTCAGATGCATTGCAGTAGATAAACACCCCCCCCCCCCCCCCCCCCCCCCCCCCATGATCCCTTGTGAGACGCAACCCCAATACAGAGCATACATTAACCTTAACCTTACAGGTACTAAAATTAGCTCAGATCTATAGAGGATCGACTCCCACATAGTAATAGATAAATAACATTAACCTCATTGGGCACCAAATGTAAGTGATGGAGACCAGGAATTGTTCATATGCTTAAACAGTGGACAGAAAGTTTCTACCCAGAACAGACTCTATGGGGGTTATTCACTAAAGTCCAAATTGATGCGTATAGGTGCGAATTCGCCAGATAAAGAC
>WMED01001220.1:0-21988 GCA_019650415.1 Pipa parva
TAACAGTCTGTGCGAACAGAGGCGAAGGTTCGGAGGGTAAGTTTGGACTATGCTGAATTAGCCCCTTAGTCTACCTGGGCAGTTAAAATGAAGGGTAAATGTATTAACATATCATCACTGGCTTCCTGGTGTGAAAAAAATAAATTGGATTATTTCATTTCTTACACTGACTAATCTTTCTTGAAAAATTAACTAGCAAAATAAAGTAAAACAAAAAAGTAATTAAATTGGATTGCTCTTCCTACTGTTTTCAATGAAAGATTGCCCTACTTTGTATTAATCAAATAATCATGATCTGTTATTTTATGTTAGGTGAGTCAGGTGATGATTTAAGAAAAACACAGAAAAATGTAGTTGCATATATTTTAAATGAAGTATAAAACTGAGCATATAAATATGCTGGAAAATATATGCTGTAATACCTGTGGATATTTGGAAAATATAAATATTATTTTGATAAAATAGAAGTAACATGTTGTCAAATTATCAATTTTAGTATGCATATTTGCATTTTAATGACTCACCTTGAGTCTTTAGTGCTATTATAAAATGCAAACGCTGGCATTTTTTTTGCCTAGTTTACATTACATCTATAAGAACTATGGTGCAATTAATCACATATTAAATAAACAAATTGAATAAACCATTATACAAACATTTTTGTAAAATCTATTTTGTACTAATAATGCACATCCAATGAAGTGGTTTTACTGTTATTCCATGCAGTTAGCTCAACAGCATATAACATCACCGTTAGGATAGTTGAGTAATCAGCAAAAAATATAAATGATGCTGGAGCTTAGGCATTCAAGTTGCAAAAATGAAGCAGTGTTTATTTCATCACAGCATGTTTCGGATCACACCTAGACCCTTCATCAAGTGAACCAATTTTGTACTACTGTTGTATTTAAAAACTTGCTTTTTTACATGCTTGAAAAAAGGTGATATGAATTAATAACAGGCATTACATATACTGTACCCTTTCATCGGTTTTAGCTGGAAGTTTCAGGATATCCTAAGCCAGGGCCAGTTCTACCGATGGGCGATGTGGGCGACGGCCCAGGGTGGAATCTATTTGAGGGGCGCTGTCGCCCACATTGCCCGTCACTATACTCACCTCCAACAGTGTTCCAGTGATGCACCTCCTCTAATGAGGTAAGTTGAATGCAATGGCGCTCCTTGGCTGCTTCGGGTCTTGTCGGCTGTATTCAGCAGCTGCCGGCAAGACCCAAACATCTAAGGATTGCCGTCGCATTAAACTTACCTCATCAGATTAGGTGAGTTTCTGGAATGCTGTTGGAGGTGAGTGGGGGGTGCGGGGCAAGGGGGGGCCAGCACAGGGCAGGGGGGGAGGCCCAGGGCACCAATGGGGCCAGAACCGCCCCTGTCCTAAGCTATCTTATTAGGTGCTGCCATATAAACATATGATGCATATTTTAGCAAGTTTCTAGGGGTGGGATGAGTGGGAGAAGCCACACATGGCTCCAAGATACAGGGGACGGCATTGACTGATGACCTGGATGACAGTTTCCTATGTATTACTATCTTGGTCTATGAAACAACCCTTTATTTATGCAATCCATATTGTATCTCTCATTCTAATCTGTGGTTATCATGGGGCTAGGCCACAAGCACATCTGCCACATGGTACATTTTTAAAACTGGATGTCTAGGTTACTTGAATTTGGAGGTTCCTAGAGTTGGAAAAGTGTGTACCCTACAGTTTACTGTGTGTGTTAAAGGGGAACAATAGTGTAAATTGATACTTACCGGATCCAATCTAGCAGCAGTACAGAAAGTGTACTTATGGTAGATCAGTATTCATCTGACAATCCATAGCCCAGGATCATCAGATGAATACACTGCCACTTTTCCTTAGTTCCAGGTCTATGTAAGTGACGTCAAGTAAGTATCAATTTACACTATAGTTCCCCCTAAGCACTGGAATGAAATATTTGGGTGAAAAAATTGAATTTAGCATGTAAAATTGGGAAAGTGTTTTAAATGTAAAGGCTTGTAACTTTGCTCATTTTAAATGAGCATTGTCAATATAAGTGAAAAATTATATTTGAAACCATGTACTTCTTGTTCATAGCCATTATTGGAGAATAACATATGCCCCAGTAAGCTCCTTTCATTATCCAAGTGCTGCCAAGTTTCAGCTTGTAGGTCTGCTGTTAGCCCATTAACAGTATTTGTGCACAGCTAAATGGCTCTTTAGTTGTCAAACAATTTAGATTTCCAAATGCTAAAAGATGGACAAAAAACCATTAATGATATTTAGAATAATCTAGCCCTTATTGTGGCAGTCCTGAATAAAAATAATCAAATCTTTAGAAAAAAGTTATGACTTCCCTCCCCCTCTATGTCATTTACTGACTGTAAGGTACCAGTCATGGGTCTCGAACCCAGGTCGTCCCGTCACAGGCAGCAGCCTTTCAGGGTGTGCTAGAGGGATTCTTATTCTGGGCTGTGCTGTTCTGGACATGGCTCCACTTTGTACCTTGTGCCTAGTTGGGATTAAAATCAGCCAATCAGTTTGGGTCTTTCAGAGAGTCTCAGTTTCAGCCAATCTCAGCAAGGGTTCCGGTATATAAGGCTGCCAGTTTCACTCTGACCTTGCCTGAGCAAGTAGGAGGCCTGCTTGAGGCCTAGAGCTGTAATTTCTAGAGCTGCACTTACTAGAGCTGTATCCTGCCATCCTTTATCCAGCTTCCTGGTATCCTGCCATCCTGCTATCCTATATCCTATTTCTGGGTATGCTGCCATCCTGAATCCAGCTGTCCTGCTTCCTGGTATCCATCTATCCTGTATCCTGCTTCCTGGTATCCTGTATCCAGCTGTCTAGTGTCCTGTGTTGTTGAACTCTCCAGTTGCCATCTGAAGCCACCATGCGGAGAGGCTTCCCTGGGGGCCGCAACATGTGGGCATTCCACCGCGAGCCCATGTTACCTTGTGGGAACCACTGGTGAAAACCAGGTGTCCATTAGATTCCGCGCCCCAAGTGGATCTTATTCCAACTTCCACTGCTCAGTAGACCTGCTAAAATTCCACAATCATAATACTGACCTCATATGCTCTATAACAGCAGCTACTTCCTTGACACATGAAGAAGACATTACAAATCAAAGTGAACACATAGAAAGGCATTTCCTAAGGGCAATGGAAATCTGCATGTTATGTCATCCTGCACTTTTTTTGTACAAAATACTTTAAAAAACACCCCATTTCAATGCTTATGGTAACTAGTAGCATAGTAATAATACTAGTAGTACAGTGACAGCTATCTATCCCTGAATTTCCCAGCAGTGACCTAGCACTGATGTTGCTTGCAGCAAAAACATGCCGACATAAAACCCCCAGCCTATGATTTATACAAATGTATGGAAGGATCATCACCTCTCGGATTTCTACCTTTCAGAGTCCCTTATGGCCAAGCGGGTTTGAAATAACAGGTCTGTAAAATACATTTTATAACCAATCAACATTTTTGTAGTAGACCAAACCTGGTCTTTGTTATAGCTCTTCCTTTTTCATGACTTTAGTATTTATTGTTCTGTAATTTCATTAGCTTAATGAAAATATTTAATTCTAAAAAATCTAGTAATTGTACAATATTAACTAGAATCATTTCAGTATATATTCCACGGTTTCTCTCCATTCTGTTTAGCATTGTCTTGTTTGCATGACTATGATTTAGGCAGCGTTGGAACAATTTATGTAGCTAATTTGCATGCGTTTTAAAGTGAATATTTATTAAAATTAAATTATTTGAAGTTTATTATTTATCCATCTGCTTTTATGACTTACAAAAGGTCCACACACATGTATGCTTTGTTGCAACTTGTATCCAAATATCCCTAAAATCTTCTTATTGTTAATTCAAATACTCTTATAGGAGAAGAAGAAATACTCTGGGGACTAGGGCAGAGTGGTGTATAATAAGGTGTATTAGATAGATAGACCTAGAAGGTGTCAATTAGAAATCTTAGTGGGCCTTCCAGAACATTCAGCCTGCACCATTATGGCATATTCCAAGTAGGGTAGCGTAAAGCAGAGGGAAGACACAGCAAAATCATATTAACTAAAGAGTGAAATGCAGACTAGAAGGACATATTTTGATCAGCAAGTCCCTAATCTATTGTTTCCTGGTGGGCTCTTAGGATGCCATTCCAACACTGGTAATACCCATACCCATAAACTCCCATATTACCATTGCCATTCATTAAAACATTTACAATTTAAATTAAAATGTTATATTTAACAATAAAATAAATCTAATTAAATTAAATGTTATGCATGTACTCACCAACAAATGCTATGCAGAAAATAGCATTATTCATATCAAACACATTTCTGTTCAGACATTTGTTAAAATGGGATCTAATTACACAACACAATTTAGCTGCATCATTTGTTGTTTGTACAGTATAGGGATTTGCCAAATTAGCTTTGTATTACCAGTGCATTAGCTGTTTGATTTACTTTCCACATAGAAAATATTTAAATCCACTCACCCTGGACAAGAACTGACAGGTTTTCAGGCAAAACATATGCTCTGCAACCCTTGCCCCTTCAATCAAAAGGCCTGCAGCAGGATGCATCTGAAGAACCAACCGTATTCTAAAAAAACAAATTGGCATGTGATGCCCAAACAGGTACATCATGTATACGATGACTTTAGTATTCTCATAAGATCGTCCATGCTCAAATGAACAGATGTATGAACAGGTCCATTTACCCCAGCATCTCATACTGAGCAAGTGTGATTTTATGGAAATTTCAATCTTTATTTCTAAAGCTGTTCTTGTGTCTAACAGGATGCGCTGACAAATGGAAGATGACAGAATATGCAGTTAAAGACTGGAGCTGCAGAGCCAGTAAAGCTTAACAGTTCTGCTGCTGCCAATATCTAAAAGTGCTCTGACTAATTCCCAGCTAAAGACACAAAACAGGCATGCTTACACTTTGCTTGATGTAGAGCAACCTAACATAACCACTTCCAAGCAGTGAAGGGGCCGGCACCAATCCTAAGTAAAGGTAACATCTTGGTTTGTCTTTTTGTTCATTTGTATTATGTCTCCTGTAAACATCAGCTGATGTTGTACAGAGCTCTGCATTGTTCTCCATAGCATAAAAAAAAAAAAAAAACACTTGTTGTTAAAGAAAGGCACTGTAGGCCTCGGAATGTTCAGAGGATACCACAGACTGCGAACAAGTAAATTCTATCTTCCTTTATCATGTAAAAGTTGTGAGCGCTTTTGTACTGAGCTTATGAATAGGTTCCAGCTTTAATGAATATGGGAGAATATATATGAGATATATATGAGAGGGAAAGATGTAGACAACAGTATAGTGTTCTCTGTAGCTTTTCCTTTCTGCAATGATAATGCAACTGAAAGGGCAATTATATAATTGATGACTCTCAGAATGTTCTGCTAGCCAAGCCCCTTTCAACAAATATTGTGTAACTGCTAGGATGTAGTCTAGACATCTGACTATTATTTAATAAGCACCAATGTGTACATAATATTCTAAAAACAATCTGTGATAGAAATACTAGTAGACAGTATGTCACTGGCACATAAATGGTATGCAGGAAAAAAAAACCTAATTAAGCTATCATAATATGGTCTAGAAAAAAAACTAGGAAAAAATCCAGGATTGTTTTCTCTTCATTGGCAGATACAGAAGCCCTCTCTTCTGGAGTCATTTCCTGATGAAATTTTATTTCCCAAATCATTAAAATAACTAGAAAAACACTGTTATATTTCATTACAAAGGACTGAAACAAATAATCTTCATTTATTGAAGAAATAAGTTGCATTTCTAGGCTTTTTTTTTGTCTAAAAAGGGACTTGTAAATGTATAAGATAAATGATCAAATTCCCCCTGAAGCACACATTACCCTTGTCTTAACCATAACATCAGCTAATTTGTTATTTCCTAAGTCCAGAGCTCTCTCTCAGAGGGATAAACAGTGGGTATACTGTTAATACATAATGCCTAAAGCATGAAGCACATCCTTAGTTCTGTGTGTTCAGCTCCTCATTAACTTTAAGTCATATCTCACTACTTTCACTAAAGTCTTCAAGGTAAACAAAATAAACCGGCCCAATCTAGCATTGCTCTTCTCTTGATTTATCTTCCTTAATTCACAATTGTATTTTATTTTTTTGTTCTATATTTTGTACAATTTTTATAGGATAACTAGGTTAATGCTGGCCAGTTTGTATTCTATATTTTATATATAGTATCTATTATGCTATATACATAGGTGTCACTAAAGAGCATCAATGCTAGTGTAAGCATGACCCTCAAAACTGGGTCAAAGAAGCAGGCATACAGACAGAAGACAGTAATAACAGTTTATAACAGTTTAAGAGCACACTACCCATCATTAAAAGAAGACTGAATGCTAGTATAGACTAGGCACCAGGGAGGGAAAAACAAGACTCTCCTCTCTTTTATTAAACTGGAGTGTGTTTAAAGGAATGGCTGAGCTACATTTATTTTTCTTTTTAGTCCACTTAATTTATTAAATCTGATCTTCCCCAAGGATATTTTGGTGATCAGGCAAGGCCTGGCTCAGTCTCTGAACTGGTAGACATGCCTACAGAAAGAAGCTCTCAGAATCCCAAGGTTGTCTTTTGAGGGGGAGGAGGCCAACACAACAAAGAGACATGGTGAGCTGTCTCTGAACATTGACAAATGGAATATTTAAAGTTTGTAAAGTGAAGTACAAACACAAGAGAAAAAAACTTCCTTTAAACTCCTTTACTATAGGGAATTTGGCACCTAACAAACAGTGCAAAGATAAGTGCATTTGTGCAGTAGACATTCAACTGCCTCACTGACGCATTCACTTGGCAATGTAGGAAGATTGAAAAATGCAGGAGGTTTCATAAGAGAAGGCCTGTAAATGAGAGATGAGTCATGTATGAGGATAAGAGGCTTTCTTGACTGAATCCCAATTGGTTGGAAATGTATAATTTAATAAAAACAGCAACATAGTAAAGTGTAAAAAAATAAATGATGGTAAAGGAACAAATAATAATGTAGATAACATAAGCAGAGAAAGAAGAAAATATACACATGTGGTTCTACTATTATTAAAATAATGTTTTTGTGTTTAAAAAACGAAATATTAGCTCTAAAAATTGACATTACATTTTAAAGAGTTAAAGTTTTCTGCTTCTATAATTATGTTTTCCTTTATTGCCATGACATAATGGTATGTTCCCAATGACTACAGCACACTATAGCAAGTTAAATAAACAATTGTTCCATCATTGCAGCCCGGTGAGCCTATTAGCAAAGTGCTTGTAATAAGAGGCATATAGAACAGCAAATTTTAGAAAATGTCTTCAGTCAAGTGTTGTTTATGGATGCATATGTAATCATGTGAGTTTATATAAAGTAACAAAGTATGCACAATTCAGCAATACTAAACACAGCAGCAATTCAGTTATAATATATAGACAATAAGATCCAAATTAAAGCAAGACCTACATGATAAGATAGGAGGGTTATAAATGGAAAATTACAAAAGGGCCAAGGGCTGTGACCTAAACAGGGGATAAAGGTGGCTCCTAAACACTTCGGCATTATCCTGTACCATCTCCACTATGGTAAGGAGAATCCACTTCCTTCTTGTCTCTGTATTATCCCATACCTGTCCTAGTTTTCAGTACACCTCAATGCCTTCAGAAGTGTAATGGGATCTGGTTGCTTTAGTTACACCAGTAGCACCCAGTCCCATAGTTCTGTGTGCTTGTTTCCCTGCACTTCACTGCATTCCTGTGATGAACCCTGTAAAATCACAGTTAATCCCTAGAGATCTGTGACAAAGATTGCAATATTATGAATGAAAAAACACCAGTTTTTAACAATACCATTAAAGAAGAAATAAAAAGGGGGTAATTCATCAAGCCGCAAAGTGAGTAGTATGCGCATGCTAATGTCCTGTACGCGGACATCAACATGCGCATTAAAGGGATTCCCGTCTCGGCGAGAACAAAAGAGTTGCCTCGCCGAGACGGGAATCCTTTTAATGCGCATGCTGATGTCCGCGTACATTACAACAGTGAGTGCATACTACTATTAGCGAAGTGAGCCGAACGCATCGTAGCTCACTTCGCGGCTTGATGAATTACCCCCAAAGTCTCCTAGTAGATCCCATTTGGTCATTTATAGACTTATAATTAAAGAAGTGAAAACTGTCCAGGATGTGATAAACGTACTATTTAAATTAAATGCAGAATCTTCACATAGTGCACAAAGTATTGTGGTGCTCTGCCTCCCTTCCTTAAGCACAGAGGGGTGAAGCAGCAAGAAAACTGGCAATCAGAGAACATACTTTCCAGAAGTCAAGTTTTCAAAGATGTTTTTTACTATTAGATTCCTAAGTATATTACCCCTGTCTCCAGGTGTTTGCCTTTGGATCTTTCTTTTAGGTTTCTAGCTCATGCTAGACCATGCATATTGACATAGTTTTACATTTCTAGTTTTAACCCTATTACTGTATCTATATTATTGTCTTTGACCGCAACTGCACTTTGGTTTCTGGCTCTGATATTCTTGTAATTTTTTGCATGTTTATTAACTTGCTTAACTATATGTCTGTCTTTCCCTCCAGAGCTTCAAGTGCTTTATGACTTACTCCCTTTTCTGCTCACGCAGGATCTCTGGCAATCATGTTCCTGGGAATAGCCAAGGTCTTACAGAATGTCAATACATAACTCAGACAACCACAGATACAAATAACAAAAGAAAGTCTAGATAGCATCATTCATTTTTTAAATTTCTATTGAAATACAAATCTTCCTGGATTTTTTTATATAGAAACAAAACATGTTTATTCTGTAAGGAATATATATTGACCAGTTGTCATATATCTTAATAAATAAAGTTTAAACGTTCAGATTTCAGAATTCAGCACTTACCACCATGTATACTATACTGTATACACTAATCTTGTAAACATGTACAGAGCAAAATAAAGGAAGCAGCTAAACAGCAACTGGACTTTAAAGAGGCCTAGAGAAGGTTCTGTAAAATCAATCAATTATTACATGTATATATATAATTTTATTTATAAAGCACCTCATATGCAGATCTGTACAGTTTAGAATAAAAATAAAATACAGACATGGGAAATTGAATTAAACAATAGAGTATAAGATCCCAAGGACACAGAACTTTAAGTGGTATGCTGAGGTTGACACAAGAGGTTGGAGTTCCCTGCCCCGTAGAACTTACAGTCTAAATAGGAGGAAGACTTACTTACACAGATGGGTAATAAGAGCTGTGACAATGTGTTGAAACACAAGTCCATAAATAAATATAAATATTAAGCATAAATGGATAAGTATTAAATAAAATATATACAGTACATAAAAATCAGTAATAAATATCAGTACTAGTGTTCCAAAAGGTAGGATTTCAGTTTAGTTTTAAAAGTGCGGAGGGAATGTTCCTGACAAAGATAAAGGGGTATAGAATTCCAGATGTGAGGGGCAGAGAGAGAAAATAGTTTAAGACAAGAAAGGACAGAATTGGTGTGTGGCACGTAAAGCTGGGTGTTTTAAGAGGAGAGCAGTTGATGATGAGGAATGTACGGGCATACGAGAGATGAAATGTAGGGAGGGACAATAGAGTGAAGTGCCTTAAATGTCAAACTGAGAACACTATAAATGATTTGTTTGCTTACAGGGAACCAAGGAACAAAGAGAGATTGGGAGCCAGGCTGTCCCCTCCGGGGAGAGAAGGAGACAATTCTGGCAGCAGAATTTAGAACAGACTGGAGTGGGTAGAGGCAGGAAGTCAGAAGGCTAAATAGAAGAACATTGCAGTAGTCCAAGCGGGACAGGACAAGAGCATGCTTGAGGGTGTTGGCAGTGGAACGAGAGCAAAAGGAGCGGATATTGGCAATGTTGCAAAGAAAAAAGTTGACAGGTTTTAGCAGTGGAAGAGATGTGATTAAAGAAGGAAAGAGCAGAGTCAAAAGTCACACCAAGAAAACATACAGAGGTAACAGGGTTGATGATGGCACCATCCAATAGAATGGAAAAGGTAGGAGTGGGATCAGGTTAGGGTGGAAAGATGATCAATTCTATTTTAGAGAGATTTAGGCCCTTATTCACCAATGTGCGAAGTAAGCTGCGTAGTGTTCGACTCACTTCGCACATGGTGTTATGCGCATGCTGATGTCCTGTGCGCGGACATCAGCATGCGCATTAAAGGGATTCCCCTCCCGGCGAGAAGACTCGAGTCTCTTCGCCGGGAGGGGAATCCCTTTAATGCGCATGCTGATGTCCGTGCACAGGACATCAGCATGCGCATAACACAATGTGCGAAGTGAGTCGAACACATCGCGGCTCACTTCGCACATTGGTGAATAAGGGCCTTAATTTGAGCTGGCGCTTGGCGATCCACGAGGAGATTGCCAGAAGTCAGCTAGAAATTTGAGCCTGTATTTCAAGTGTTAGCACAGGAGCGGATAAATACATTTGGGTATCATCGTCATACAAGTGATGTTGGAGACCAAATTAATTGATGATATCACCCAAGGAAAGAGTTTACAGGGAGAACAGGAGGGTGGCAAAGGACTGAGCCTTGGGGCACCCCCACCCTAAGTGGGATAGGAGAAGAGGAGTCATTAGCATGGGAGATAAAAAAGGAATGATCAGAAAGATAGGAAGCCAGCAAACACACTGCTTGATTACAGGCTCCAAGTGCATGAAGAATTTGAGTAAGAAGGGAGTAATCAACAGTGTCAAATGCAGCGGATAGGTCTAGGAGAATTAAAACAGAAAAGTGATCCTTGGCTTTGGCAAACTGGAGATCATTTGCAAATTTGCACAGAGCAGTCTCCGTAGAGTGAACAGGCCTGAAACCAGACTGCAGGGGGTCCATGAGATGGTGGACATGCAGATAGTTAGTAAGGTGGGTGCAGACAAGATGCTCTAGAAGTTTAGACGCTAGAGGCAAGAGAGAGACAGTAAAGTAGTTAGCGAGGCATGCAGAGTCCATTGCTGATTTTTTAAGGATGGGTTTAATACAGGCCTGCTTAAAAGAAGAAGGAAAAGTTCCAGAAGACAGGGAAGAATTGAACAGGTGTGTTAGGGCCGGCACAATGTCAGAATTACAACACTTAATTCAAGAAGAAGGCCTAATGCCAATCAAGCACGTAGTGAGATGAGAGGAAGAGAGAAATCGAGAAACTTCAGACTGGGTAGTAGGAGAAAAGGAATTCAGAAACTCATAAGGGGACGTAGGTAGGACAATGTCTGTGTCGTTAGTAGGAACAATAATCTGGTTGTAAATATTTTCAATTTTATTTCTAAAGAAGTCAGCAAAGTCTTGTGGGGGGAGTGCAGGGGGGATTGCAAGTCTGAGGGCAAGGGATGTAGAAGGGTGTTGAAAATGGAGAACAGACAACGGGCATTTGATTTGTTCTGATTGTTTTGATTTGATTTGTTATATTATACAATACTGAAAGGCACACCCACCTCTAAAATTATCTTAGCATAACTATGAAAATATTAGAGTTTTATGTTTACTCTCCCAAAAAGCTTTGAGCAAACCTAAGAAACTATATCATTGTCTCATTCTCTGCTTCCAGTTATCCTGTATTATACCAGGACAAATAGAACGAATATTCAAAAATGCTTCCCTTTTACAAGATACATAAAAAAGTAACTAATATAAAGAAAAATCTGACTGTGCTGATTCTAGAGTCATTTTTTTCCCATATATAAATAGTACAAATTAACAGAGCATTCAGGGGAGCCAAAGTGTTGCTGGCTACAAATAAAGTATAATAAAGTATATCTATATTTTATACTTCTCACAGACTACCAGAAAAAGATGATGCTCTTGTAAGTTACAGTTAAACATGAAAGTCTTGTTCTTAGACAAATTATCAGAGTGAACTTTACAAAATGGGTCAAGCAAGAATGAATTTGATTTGGATGCAAAAGCTGCCAAAATCATAAATGCTAGTTAGAATAGAATAAGCAAGTAATTTAGCGCAATTATAGTTTTTTTTTCTGCTTTTTTATATTATAAATTATAGAATTTTCCATTTTTTTCTTTTCTCTGCACCAGCTGTAAGACAGAGTTGACAAACATCAGCATACTTAACATGGTATGTGACAAAACTAGATTGTGTCAACATATGGTTTGGTCAATCAAATTATGCTAAAGAAGACTATATTCGTTTTTAACACCATGTCAAATAAAATCTACAACTACACTTGATCTTCGAATACAAAACAACCTCTCATCCGATATCCATCTATCCTTGTCTGACAAATGATAGATCTCAAGGCATTATCTTTAAAGGATCTGTTTATTATTTTCCTTTGTAATGCATTATTGTAGTGGCAGCTTTTAGGCATAAATAGCAATAACTGCAAGACCTTCAAGAAAAATAAAGGCAGTCTGCAATTCCTGATGAAATATTCATTCTTCATATTACGTTTTACCTAATAATTTCCAACATATATTCAAATTGGTGTCCCTAGAGGGGCAATAAACGTGCCTCTTATAATTAACATAAATAACATCATAAAAACATGAAAATGCTGTGGGTTTGTGGGGTGTGGGGGAAAACATCTGATGGAGACATTTTCCTACTAAAGTGTTAAGAGCCTCAATTCTTTGTTTATTTTTATACCCTTGACCTATCATGTTGGAAAAAGAATGCTTCCCTTTTGTCATTTGTCTTTTACATATTAAATAGATTACCCAGTGTCCACTGCAATTCAGAGTACATTTCTTTAACCAATGCTTTACCCTAAACCCAATATTTGTGTCATTCCTGCCTTTTGTAAATTGTTAGCATGTTGTAATGGCAGCATTTTAATAAACTGAGGTACATTTAAATCTTAATATTTTACATACAGGTCACTGTATTTGCCAATAAATTGGTTATATAAATAAGGTAATTAGTACTTTTATTTTATGTGGGTAAGGAGATTTAATGTACAACTTACTGTATATATATGTTTGTGGTGTGTGTGTCTACTAAAGTGAACCAGTTCTTTATAAAAATTATGGTAATGTCTATTTAAGATGGTGTAATTCTGCTATTTATAGTATACAAATCCTAGAAACAGAACTGCCTGTAGTTTTATTTGTTCCTATGGTGGCAAATTAATGTCAGGAGTAACACAAACCAGTCTCTCCATCACCCTCTCACAGTGGTTCAGTGTCAGCGCCAGTTGCAGTCGATGTCAACATATATGCATGACAATCACAGTTGACGTCATCCATCTGCATGCTGTTCTCGTCAATGTCATCACATATGCACGACAATCATAATCTATGTCATCATGCTAGGGCTATGGTCGCACTCCCTCCATCTCAGCCTTTAAAGTCAAGCAGTTCCTAGCCTCTGCGTCCAATTATTGCACTTTTAATTTTGTTCCTGGGTATAACTGTATTCTGACTGTCTGTGTACCTGACCTCGACCTGTTCTCTGTTTGAGATTTTGTTTGTATTCTGCCTGTCCTGACCTTTGCTTCAAATTTCTCAATTATTCTGGTTTGCTGCCTGCTTTGAGTTCTGCTTGATCTATGACTATGGTTTCTCCTCTTCCTGGTTTATCTGCGTTTCTACCAGTGGACAGTTATCCTAAGGGCCGTTACCTGGGAGCTTCCCTGCAGCAAAGGCCATACTCCCTTGTGGGAGTTAAGGGTGAAGATTAGGAGTTCCTTAGATTCCATGCACTAGGACTAGCTAGTGCCAAGTCTGCTGTGGTATAATTCTGTTGTCTCTGCTGTCAAGCTGTTACCTCCTTCTCCTCCTAACTGCCAAGTTAGGGTATCCTGACAGTGCAGTGTTACTGGTTACCTCTCAATTAGAAAATGTACAATGCTACTGAGCAATGTATAATATAACTGATCGAGATCTGTCAGGATCCTGTTTTAGGAGAAATATATGTTTATATTGTCCTAAACCTTGCAGATCATTTAATCAAGAGTCAATATTTTTAGATGAGAATGTTTCATACCCTCTATAGAAAAATGTAATTGTGGATAATGACTGAGAATTTATGCCAACACGAAGCGTCATAGAGAGTTTGAAACTAGATCAGTGTAATCATTATACTCATTTAGAATAGGAGTGCAATCATTTCTCTGTTGCTGTATTTTGAACTAAGAATGGGTCCTGGGAAACATTTCCCTAAGGAACTAAGTGGGAAGAATAGCAATATGATGGAAGAAAGTAGTGTTGATAATACTAGTAAAGATGAATGCTCAATAGAGGTTCCAGGACAACTGCGGAGGAGCAATGATCAGCATCAGGAACAGTGTAGCCTGGAGCAAGGAATATAATTTGCAGATCTAGGTGAATGACAGTTAATGGATGGGGGTGTAGTCTGTTTCCTCCCCCTAGGCCTCCGTGATCTATTCATTAATAGAAATCAAGGCACATGCCGTTGTTGTATCCATGACAGCGAAACAGATATAAAGGAAATTCTATTAATAAAGACCTTAAAGAGTTTAATCCTTGTTCATCCACATTAATGGGCTGTACAATTTGAAATTCATATTACTTTACCATACATTTGAATTTTAGATGCATTTAGATTTTTTATTTAGTTAAAGACTTTTCCCTAAATAAGACAAAATGGATGAGAACATAAAACACAGGTTGAAGGCAATATACAGCTTGTACGGCTTTTCTTAAGAAGCAATTTAAGTGTGCAAACGGTCTAATTAAACTTGCCACAACTGCAAACAAAATATTTAGCTTGTTTTACTTTATTATTCTGAGTTCCTTGTACATAGAAGTGTAGTGACTTGGGGCTTCTTGTTTGAGACCCTAAAGATTTATTGAGCTGATCTACATCTTGGCCCCAACTAAATTTCACTGTTTTCATAGTCAAAGAATTTGAGTCGATTTTGACATGCTGTAGGTAATGTAAAGTTAAAGTGTATCCACTGCAATGCAGCACTAGAGATATGCAATATTGTTTCCTACATTACTGCCTCCAGGACTTTTTAGTATCCATAATGAGGTCAGATTTACTGGACTCCAGTTGCCAGTCTTTTATGGAACTTTGATCTCTGAGTTTTCAGAGGCCTCTCCTAGCAACTCAAACTGGTTCAACATCCTATTGGTAACCTGAAAGATCTGAATATTTTACCTGTTTCTTTTTAAAATCTCCTGTTTCCATTTTATGGTTGTTTTGTTCACACAAAATATACGTATCTAGTTTCCCTTAGCTTGTACTGTTTCTGCCCTTTCTTGTAATACTTCCTATCCCTGCTCCAAATTTGTGCCCTTTCGAGTTACACACTTATATCCTTCATGTGGTAAAATATGTAAGATATTCAGTTTGTCATAGATACCCTATAGATACCCTAGCACTGGAAAATGACGTGTCTTTTTTTACTGTGTCATGTATTGTCATTTCATGTGGAACCAGTTAGCAGATTGAAAGTATCAGTGTTATACACAAAAGCAGAATACAAGGGAAATGTGTGTATGCTTTTCCACTATGAAGTCATTCGACTTTTGGCTGTCTTTTGGAATTTCTTAACAGGGGCAATCATTTACAGAAGTCTGGTAACCCACAGCAACCAATGAGCATTCTCTGGTTTAAGGAAGCAAGAATAATAAGAGACAACTTCTGATTGTACGGTATAGGCTATTACACCTCTGTAAAGTTTGCGACATTGATAAATTCCCAAGATGGAATCTAGTAATAAACATAGACACTGATATTTTGATACCACAAAAATTAATGGTCATATTATACTACAGTTAAGAGACAGATTTATCTTAATACTGGGCTGAAATCTGCAACTTTAGACCAGGGCCACACTGATTATTTTGTGGCTGACCTAAAAAAAATAGTATCCATTGTTTTATATAAGACAAACCAAACACATTCTATTTTGTTTTGCTCCACATACAATAATAAGCCTAATTACAATTAGTTTAGTTACAAAGTAACAAGTGTGGCCCTGGCCTGAATGAAAGAGCCCAGTATCTCTTTATATTCCAGTACCTTTCTAGTATTTCATTTCTTTCTATTTGCATCTCAGATCACTCCAATTCATCCTTAATGTAATTTCTCCATTTGTTCTCTGGCCCTTAGTTAATTTACCCCATTTCAAAATCTAAAAATCTATAGCCAAGTTACTCCATCTACATTGCCTTCATTTACAAACAACCTTGAGATCAGTCCCACTGAAGCCAACTCCTCCAGTTTATCTGCCATATCAGATCAAACACAATCACAGAATATAGGAAAAGTCCATGTAGGAGGACTGAATAAGCAGATTAAAAGCAATTTGAAAACATCTTAGCAGTATTAATTTCATTTCATGCTTCCTCCAGTTATCAAATCTTCTGATAACCCTATTTCATGATTATCTGCGGAGTTCCTTTCTTAATGTACCTCTTCCCGATTATATCTATATGTGCATGTCACCACAATTATTAGCTTTGTCCCTCCACCGTCAATACAATATGGTTTGTTTTCTGCATCTTTCAAAAATAATCTGCTTTGTTCATTTTGTTTAGGCATCTCCATCAGACTCTATCTCTCCTCCATATAAGTTATCCAGTTAGTTTTTGCACATGAAATACTATACACAGTGTTATTATAGCTTCCCACTTTGTTTCTGTATTTCTGCAAACTATTGATTTTATTTCCTCTATCTCACCATACATACATACCTTTCAATAAACCCACCCTTAAATCAGTTTTATTGACTTTTTCAAAAGGTAACACCCCCTCCAAATCCACAAACCCATGTGTCTGTGCACTATCCCCAGAGTTTATGGTATAACTTAACTCAGCATTTGCTTTGAAAAGTAATACAAAAGAAGGGAAAGGTTCATCATTCTCCATGGGACAGTTTCCACTGGTAGACTACTAAAATATTATTTTGGTTCCATATCAAGCAAAGTTTTGCATTTTTTTATCTCTGTCTAGTGAAGTGGTATTTGTATCCTGCATTGGAAATCTACCAAACCTCTGCTCCCAAATCATTCTATTATGTCCAATCAAAACCCATTCAATGTAGGTAAAATGTGACCATGTCTTGGGGTGTCACTGCAGATCATACAGACATGTTTGCAGCAGAAATTTCAGAAAACATATTTGTGGTGGAACTGTGGAATATCAAGCATATCTGTTGGCGAGGCACTGCAAAGCATCTAATGTAATATCTGAAGGGGGAACTTCACACTGTCACAGTCAGATCTACCAAAGAAACTGCATTAATATTTGTGGGCAAAATTGCAGAGCATCTGGGTAATTTCGGAGGGAAAAACTGCATAAATCTGTGAGCATGTCTAATAAGAATTCAATGCAGACCTTAGCACAGGCTGCTTCAAGTTGCTGAAACAACCACAGAAAAAAGACAGAATTACCACGGTGGGCTCCTAAAGCTGCCTTCTCTTACATAAGTCTTATGATTCCTGCTCTAGGACATATGTTCTGCACACTGCATTTTTCACTGGAACATGTTAAATGCACTCAACATTTGCTACTGCAGAGAACATGCTTTGCACTGCATTGAGCATTTTATCTGGATACAAGTCAGATAGGCACTGTGAGCTTCATTGGCTAAAGTGTGAATTCACCTGTTGAATTAAGTTCGCTACAATTCAAGCCGCATTGCCAAAAAGTTGCAAATTCACTTCCCACTGTTGACTAAGTGGAGAATACACTTGTTAAATAGGCGAACAGTGGTGACTGCTGTTGGATGTGTAGTGTGGCATAGTCAGGTAATAGAAGTAGGATGAGAAGTCATGCGGAATGAGGTGAATTTGACAAGTTAATGGCAGTGATGCCAGTCTCATCATATCACACTAACTGAATTCTGTGAATATTCTAATATTCAGTCTATTTCTATGACACCTTATCCCTAGGTCACTTAATTGCAGTCGCCATTGTCACTTTTGAATGAACAGTGTCACCTTATGCAACACTGGAGCCCTGCCATCAGTCTCCCAATTTGCCAGTCTGAAGTGGCAAAGTCAAACAGGTGAATTTGGGCAACTGACTGGGCTAGTGAACAATGTACAACATAGCTTAGTAGCAAATAAACTGGGTGGTCTAAGTATATATAAATAAAGCATAGAATGGTGGTGTATTTTGAGTGTATGATGACAATGGTTGGGAGCTGCCATACTTTGCCAACAATGAAATAATACAGTTAGTCCTCGGGTTACGACGGTCTCGAGTTACGTCGTTTCAAGGTTACGATGCTTTATACTACGCCTCATTCCGACTTACGTGGTTTTGCATCGTAAGTCGAACTACGTGCAGCGGTGGAAGAATAGAGTCCAGTACTGTACACTGTATCTGGTTACACATGGAATATTTTACTGTACCTGTGTTTATTGATAATTATGTAGGGTATTGTGTTAGAATAGGTGTTTGGATAGGCTAAGTGTTTGCGGTACAGTACTGTTATTATTGTACAGTACTCTTTGAACGTATGGTCTGACTTACGTCGAAATTCGGTTTAGGACGCTGCATAAGACCGGATCAACGTCATAAATCGAGGACCACCTGTAATCTTAAACTGTTAAATGGGTGATGAAACTTGGATAACAGCTACATCAATTCTCCTTGCTGATTCAGTGCAAATATGGCATAGACTACCTTTTCAGATTCTCTTGAAAGTACAGTTTCAAGAGCTCTATTCTACCAGGGAGTGTCTGGTAGGCTAACAAACTTTAAAGATAAGTATAATGATAAAAATATAATAATAATAATAATGAAGCTGTCACTTTAAGCACTGTCATGAAACAAAAAAGTTTTATTTACAACCTAAAACAATGTAAGTAAAGTAGTAGTGTTAAAAATAGTAATTCTATTATAATAAAAGTTTGTGTTTGAAGGGATGTGTTTTGTGATTTAGCGCTACTAAATCCCTGGTGAGTCTCTTGAGACTAAAAAACAATCCCCAGTGATTGAAACTTGGAAGGAGAAACAGGAATCCACCTAAGAAAGAGGAACCCAGAGAGGGAACCAACCAGACGCTGGTGAAAAATCCACAGAAGGTCGGGATTACACCATAGTAATCCAAAGCGCTAAAGAACTTCAAAAGTGTAAGTAGTACTCCACTTATTCTTATAAAGTACCTAAGTGACCTGCACTATTCCATCTTTCCTTTTTTGACCTAGAAGAAGCACAGCACTCCCTCACCTATATGAGATATTTCCACTATCTGTGCAACGGAGAAGCAAGCTGCTGGTCTAGGACAGTAACTACTAAATCAAGTTTGTGTTATTACCAGCAGTGGTATTATGTACAGTACCTCTGTTATGCTGTAAATGAATGAATGATGAAAGACATGATTTTTATGTAGTGATTGTATAAAAATTGTACAAGTTCAGTCACAAATACAGTACAGTACTGGTTATGGATGTCAGAGACAAACAGAAGTACTTTAAAATGTAAGATTTGTTAGCAAATACATTGCAACTAATACTCAAAACTTCCCTTTTTCCTTTAAAAATAAGACCTTAGAAAGGAAATCCAGCTACTTATTGAGGTAATTGGGCGGTATGAATATTTTTGCCTTTTACTGCAATATAAAGCAATACATCTTTGAGGTGCAAATTCTGTTGTTGTGTGAAAAAATCTGTAGTATTGTTGGTTCAGATGAGGATCATTTAACATAAAGGTGATATTAACACCAATAACACAACACAAAGGAACAATACAATTCTTCTAATGCCAAGCTGTTTCTATAACACATACACACTTCTTTCTCTTGTCTGGACAAAACACAGTTTACTGAATGCAGAGAACAGGATAAACATTAAAAAAACTTCATTGCTGCATGTCTACAGACAGAACAATGCTCTGTATTATCCGTGCAATAGCCTGTTGATAACTCAAGGCCATGTCAGTACAAAATAGGTAAAAGTGCGTTTGATTTTGTTTTTTCTGTAATCCCACTACAGAAGATAGCATGTGAAGTTGTTAAATACATAAGTTCCTCTTCCACACAACTATTAGACACTTTGCAAATTCAGCAAAAAATCAGACCATTCTTTCTATCGATTTGGTGACTTGTTTCACACTTTGCAATGTTACAATGCCTGCATATGTTTGCACAACTTTGTGTCTATTTGTTGAGAATTTGTGGAAATTAGGGTAATTGATAATGTGAAAAACTGACATTGCTAAAAGAAAGTTAAACAATGGGGAGCATATGGCAGGGCTTCTTTTACTTGTTGTATTCTGGCAAAATCATATATATTAAATGTTAAGTGACAATTCTCACCATCACAGTGACAATATGCAAAATAATAAATATGCACAACTGAATTTGCTTCTCAGTGGGCAAATTGATGGAAACTGAACCCGATTCATTTGTTCATGCAAATTTATTCTAATGAATAAGCTGAGAAAGTGGCCTACTTGCCTATTTAGTTATTCGCTATGTCTCCTTTTTTCTTTTTGAATTGTTTAACCCAATTTTTTTTTTAATGTAAAAAAAAAAAAATGGGAAAGAATATTCCAATTCACAGCTGACCCGTAGGAGATAATAGCTTATTGCATTAAAAAAATCTGTTCTGTAAGTACTGTTAGATCAAAAACAATTTGCACTTTAATAAACATGCCCAAAATCTACATAGTTAAATTTAAGTTATTTTTTTTCTCTGAAAGATTTGACTTCTCTGTGCTACCTTGTACATACACACATCCAGTCCATTACACCAGATAATGCATATTAATAGAAAATGAAATCCCTTGCGAAAGATGTCTTGCAAATCAAATTAAAAAGACTGATCTCTTTTTAAAAGAAACTTTTTTTTTTTTAACATAAAATGCTGATAATGAAACATTGTAAGTAAGCGAGCAGTTACAAAGTGAGAGCAGTGTCTTTTTTTGACGCAGGTTTGTAATATGGAATTTACTTTTGAAAGGAGCGCTAATTGCTGATAAACACACATACATAAAGCAATGTCATATTGCTGGGATGGGAAGTTCTGACAGCATCTGTACATTCACAACCTAATAACGCATAACGCATGCAAGCAAGCCAAGAGGAGAAATATTCTCAGAAGGAAGACAATTCTTTGAAGATCTGCAGTCTTAGCAGATCTCTTTAGCATAGGAATACGTCATTTGCTGACACCATTTGCAAAGTTGGCAGAATTCAGGACATCTGCAGGTCACCATGGAAACTAGAGAGGAATCAAAAAGACATTTCACATTAAAACCTCTTAAGTCCCATCACCATTTTAGTGTTGGGGCATTCTTCTTATGCTTTTTACATAATAAAAGTAAAATAGACAAATATAGTAAGTTATAAGCATTTACAACTGACACCACTTATGTTTTCTGTAAATAAGGCAGAACATGTAATCTAATTAAAATACAATCAGTCAATGAGCTTGTGGGGAAAGGGGAGACATTTTTTTGGTTCCCGTGCACAACTGAAATGACTGAAACAGCTAAAATGACCAATGCATTGCTAGCAGTATGCTATGCCAGCAAAATAGAAACGCAAGGTAATGATATGTTGTTATGATACAATGCATTCTGGAACTGTTCAATCACTTAAATGCCTGGGGAGTGTAACTAAACATAATTTTCAGCTGAAAAATGCTTTCAAAATGTAACAGAATCCAGTGAATGGCCAATTAGAGTTAGCTTCACTTATACTTAAAACGTGGAAGGATGAAAATGTAAAGCATTATTTTCAGAAAACAGACAGATGGATTACTGTCAAAAGTGCTGAAATCTTCTGCTAAAGGACCAGGGTAGATTATACGGATGATGTGTAAATAGTAGTGCAAGGAGATAAGGGGAAGAGAATCCCAGAAATACAATTCCAAAAAGTAGGCAAAGTGTGTAGAGAAAGAATTGGAATCAGCCAGGACAACCAAATGCACATAAAAGTCTATAAAAATACAGATGTATTCAAATCCATTGTGCAGTATAAATACACAGTATAGGGAAAAAGTCAGAACTCCCTAAAAACAGACCGGG